>JAKTPN010000337.1:274541-363052 GCA_030557665.1 Blastobotrys apis
CCCCCCCCCCCCCCCCGGTCCGTTCCGCTGAGTTCAATTGTTCATTGTTATGAATTGTTGGGCCATATAACATGCAGCTAGCCGGGGAGGTGATTTGTCAGCGATCAGCCGGACGATTCGGAACGGATATACAAACACAACCCACTTCCGAGCGGAGGTCCGCTAAATTTCTTCAACTCCGCAAAAATTTTCCCCAACATATATATGATATCTAGATCTATAGCTGCGGCCGTTGCGATGTCGATGAGTGGCTGGTTGGCCAGGCTTCCAGTTATGGTCAACGATCCTCCTTTCAGAAGCATCGGGCTGGGATCCATTACTTCCCCTACCATTGCAGTATAAGCATTCATTACGGGAGAAATGGGTTATGGGTTTTGGCTTCTTCCGAATAAAACCCACCGACGATCAGAAAGCTTGGAAGTTGCTTTTATTGGACACGGCTGCAAATGTTTCGGATCTCGGGTTCACAAGCGTTCGGGCTCGGATATATAGATCTATAGCACATAGAACGGCTTTCTAACCTTGGAATGCTTTTATTGGAGGTTGCGGATGTTTCGGACTCAGGTTCACAAGCGTCAGGCTCGGAACACATAGCACAGTTTTCTAGTATTTCCAATCAATTGATATAATGCAGAGTAGCAAACACCTTGGATTTCGCAGTTCGGGTTTTGAGCAGGGACGACCGGAAAAAATTAGGAAAAAATTAGAGTTTACGGTCATAAACCCGATTTCCTATCTCGATCAGCCCAAACAAAGGTCTTCCAATCGAGCTCCTGAGTTAGGCATAGCCAACCACCATTAATTCACAAAGACATTCGATTTCCATAGCCTACAGCATCTTAATCATACTATCTGTTCTTCCAGGTGTCATCGAACTCCACCTCACGGTTTTCCCCTTTTTTTCAATAAGTCTCGGTGTCGGCGATAGCATACCTCCGATTGCAGAAAGTGGCGCGGCGAAGCAAAGTTTGTAAGACAGGGTCAATCACAAGTCGGCCGAAAACGGAAGCTTTTGAGGTTGATCGCTTCCCAAATAAGTCCGGACTTGAACGGACTTCCCGGTTAGAGTCTTTGTATAAATACTGGTCGGCCTGCCGTAAAAAGTCAAAAAAAAAAAAAATTAAGGAAAAGTTTCAAGTTCAAGACGTTGTTTACTATTCAATGTTGCTTTCTGTCATCCGGTATTCTTTCAATTATTTAACATAAACTATCCGATATAACAAGATTCAAAGCCAACATTCACAAAAAAACAACAAACAATGTCACGACCCGCAGAAGAAATTCAAGAGCGGCACGAACAACCATCTTCATCGCAGGACCCATCTTTTAAAGATGCAGATGGATCATACGAAGGAGAGTCAGCCGAAAAATACCCTGACAACTTGGTACAAGACTTGGTGGCCGACGACGATGAACAAGCAATCGGTTTGAGTCAAGCATTGCGCCGAACAACAACTGGTGCTTCCCAATACTCTACAGCATCGCAAGATGCGATGGCTCGTGTTCTCACTGAAAGCTCTAGTGCACGAGCTAAACGAGATGAAGCCACTCCAATTCCAAAAATGGGCGGTGGTAAAGAATTTCCACCAAATTTGCCAGACCGAGAACCATGGCGTGTGGATTTTGACGGACCTGATGATCCAACCTTTCCACATAACTGGTCAGTAAAGAAGAAAATATCGACCTGTATTGTCCTAGGTTTCACAACGTTGTGTACTGCATGGGCCTCGTCAGTGTTCTCACCAGCTACTCTGGTTATTGCTGAAACATACGGGAAAGGTACAGTAACTGTTACATTGGGAGTCAGTTTGTATGTTCTTGGGTTTGCCAGTGGTCCAGTCATTTGGGCTCCACTCTCTGAACTGTACGGCCGTAAGGTCCCATTAGTTATTTCAAGTCTTGGTCTTACCTGTTTTAGTTTCGGGGTGGCTGCTGCAAAAGATTTTCAAACGATCATGCTTTGTCGATTTTTCGGTGGGTTCATTGGTGCGGCCCCACTAGCGGTCGTTGCAGCCGCATTTGCAGATATGTTTGATAACAAGAGCAGAGGCACTGCCATGATCATCTTTTCCGGTATGGTGTTCACTGGCCCAATTCTCGCTCCAGTTGTTGGTGGGTTCATTGTAAATTCATACCTGGGATGGCGATGGACGGAATATATTACCGGTATTATGGCTGGTGTTTCATTTGCTGGGAATATTTTCTTTTATGAGGAATCATATGCTCCAATTATTCTTGCAAGAAAGGCTTCTGAAATGCGACGACGTACTGGTAATTGGGGTATCTTTGCTCCGCATGAAGCTGTTGAATTGGACATTAACGAAATTGTCACCAAGAATTTGACTCGACCAATTCGTTTGTTGATTACTGAACCAATTATTTTATTGATCACAATTTATACTGCGTTTATCTATGGTATTCTATACTTGTGTTTGACAGCTTTCCCAATTGTGTTTGGTCCAACCGGTTATAAGTTCACTGGTGGTACTACCGAGTTGCCATATCTCAGTTTGGCAGTCGGCATGATCATTGCCATGGTTGTTATTCTTTTTATTTTCGAACCAATGTACAATAGAGCATTGGCAAAAAACAATTTCAAGCCATGTCCAGAAGCTCGATTACCTCCAATGATTGCTGGTGCAATCTTGTTCCCAATTGGTATCTTTTGGTTTACTTGGACTGGTAATTATCATGAAAGTGTGCATTGGGCTGTTCCAACGGTCGCTGGGTTGTTTATTGGATTTGGCCTGTTGTCGATTTTCCTTCCAGCTATCAATTACATTATTGATTCGTATTTGATGTTTGCAGCATCTGCTCTGGCAGGTAATACGCTTTTGCGGTCTTCATTTGGTGCTGCATTCCCGTTGTTCGCTCCAGCCATGTTCAATAACTTGGGGACCAACTGGGCTGGTACTTTGATTGGATGTCTCGGTGTTTTACTAGCTCCAGTTCCAATTTTGTTTTACATCTATGGTAAAAAGATTCGACAAAAGTCCAAATTTGCGTTCGATTTGGATTAGTGTGAGGTGCCATCTTCTTCCAAGACGGAAGACGGAAAAACGTTTTTAATTTTTGCATATATCACGTCATTTTGTCTATTGTACATTTTTTTCATAATTCATAATTTTGATTTATTCCATTTAATAATTTAAACATTTATAACTTACAATTCAGCGAGTTTGGAGTAGTATGAAATTCGACCTTCATCGTGCGACACACTATTAGGTGGGAACTTTTCATACCCTTGATCTAAGGCAGTTGGACGTACACAAGCGACTTGACCATCCTTTGCCATTGGCACCGAGTATAGAACGGTTGAACAGTCACCACAGAAGTGAATATTGTTTGACTTACCACTACCTGTATCTGAAGTCGAGAAAATCTTTAGCTTGTTCTCTGGGTCGTCCACCTTCACAGCGGCAGAAGGCACCACGTAAACAATCTGTCCTGCGTTACCAGACAACTTTCGACAGTTTTTACACATGCACAAAGCTGTGGCATCTGGCTGTTCAGTGACAGTAAGCTTGATAGCCTTACAAATACAGGATCCGCTTAAAACGCTCATGTTGTTGGATTTTTCACGTATTTTTGATTCAAAGGGTTTCGATTTGATGAAGCTAATAAGGAAAACAAAGTCAGATCTTAGTGGATTTATACCTCCTTTTATAGCTATTCGATAGCATGATAGTGTTGTGGCAAGCTCTACCTGGTGGGCGCAATCTGGGCGCAACCTAGTCCACTCTATTGTCGTCATTAATGTCTTGGAAGTATAAAACGTTTGCGGGTACGTTTACCCTGCAAGAGCAATCTTAGATATCCGATGAGCATCGTTGCAACATTACCGGAACCCAGAGGTAAAGAAAGTTTATTATCGTTGTCTAAATAGTATGGTTTTCCAAATAGTGGATTTTGTGATTTTTCAGTTTTATTCTGACTGGGCGATCGAAATGGGTTTGTTACACCACGCCACTGGCTGAATGCCTTTGGAGAACAGCAACGTCATTCATTTATAGAGATTGTGTAATGCCGCAGATACACCCGAGGATTGTCGTAGACCTTATATTATAGATACGTGAATTACGTAGCCAGGGGGATCAATAAAGCTTTCGGGTATTTGCATCATTTCAGTCACATTGCGGCCTCCATGTGGACGCTGATTATGAATCCCAATTCCTTCTAAACGTTTCGGATCGAATCGAATCGAATCGAATCAATCGTTCGAATCATGTGGACTATTCACATTGAATCTTTAAGATACTTGGGGAAATTCAGTGCGGCTTGTTTCACGTCGTCATTTAGAACGTTTGGTTGGCGATGAACATAAAAAGTCCGATTCCGACTCCTTTGGTTTCGAAACACCACCACGTCCTCAAAACGATAATTCTGTAGAAAATATTAAGATCTTACCCCGCCTCAATGAATCATAACAAGCAAGATAGGGCTTGGGGTTTAGGCATCCTAAGCTAGCTACACCCATGGTACATGGCACATGAAGCATGCAACAGGGGGATTAGCTCAAAGCTTTACTGAATTTAATCGGACCCTGGTTAAACCTTCTGTTTCAACAATACCAAAACGCACTGTAAATGTAAACATTCCTAGCTAGTACAATTCCTTCCATTCCGTCCAAGAATTCTAAAATACCCACACACCGGACGTGTCTTGTTCACACAAAACTGTCACGTGATTGGATCGCGCGCCATCATAGGCAGGAAAAAAACCTAACAATACCATACCGCGCCATTAACGACACGACTTGCCTAAATTAAAAACAGACTTTCTGTAAAACCATACAGCGTTTGCATGCTGTTTAAGCAACGGAAAACCGAAAAAAATCAATAAAAAAAGAAGGTTAGTTCAAAAAAAAAAATGGAGCTTGAAGACGATAACGACGACCTTCGCGACATGTCGTTGCAGCTTGAGCAGCTTTTATCAAGCGACCCGGTACTGCACACGAAAGGTGTTTCCGGCACCACCGACGACTACCTTGAACAGCTGGCACCAATTTTAAAAGATGCTCTGGTACAACAGACGACGAATGAATTGTTGATAAAATGCGATGGATTTAAAAAAGATAGAGACAGGGAAATCGACGAAATGTGCTCTGGCGATCATAATGAGTATATGGCGTCTGTCCAACAACTTGGGCAAGTTACTCAAGAAGCTGAAAATATTAAGAGTAAAGTATTGAACATTAACGACCGATTGAGCTCAACGGGGGTAGTATTAGCCGAAAAAAAGAACAAGTTATTGGAATGTCGGCGGGTAAAGTCCAATGTTGATTCTGCGATTGAAGCAGTAAATGCATGCCTACAGGTGTTGGATTTAACAAATAATGTGCATGAATTGTTACAGGAAAAGAGAAAATTTGCAGCTTTGAAGAGTCTGGATGATTTGCAGAATGTCCATTTGAAGGAAGTTGCCAATTTTGGGTTCGCACAGCTTATTAACCAGTCGGTGCCGGCACTGACAAAAATGGTTCGAAACGATACAATTAGTGATATTCAACGATGGCTTGATAGTATCCAGCATATGAATGGGGAGATTGGACAGCAGGCATTTGAAGCTATTGAAAAGCAGAGAAATGAATGGAAAAAAATTACTGCTGACCAAACGCATTTGAAAAAGTACAAGTTCAATTCGCCAGTTGAAAAATGTTATAGAGAAGCTGGAGTGGACCACTTAAGCAATAACCGGATTGATATTGATTTTTCGCATTTGTACGAATGCGTGTTAGTACATTCTAGTTTGGGCATGAGTGATGAATTTCAGCATCATTTTGATTCTGACCGTAAGATTCAACGGGACTACTTGATCCCGGATAATTTGACCCTAAAGGGTGAAGATGGACAGGATGACTTGTCACGGTTTGAAGCAGTGCTACAGGATGTGGCAGGATTTTGCATGATTGATCGATTGATTTCACGGAATAACGAAACTTTGAGGCCAGCTAAGGACGTTGAGGATATATGGGATTCGTTGGCCCAAAAGATTAATACCATCTTGACGACAAATGCCAAAACAGTGAGTAAAGTAGAGAATTTGAAACGGTTGAAGGAGCTTATTGGTACGTTTTTGCATACCATGCAGAATGCAGGATTTAGTATTTCATCCATTCGCGGTATTTTGTTGACGTTGTTCCGAACATACTCTGATTATATGAAGGCGGTGTTTCAGAAGGCTTTTAATAAGACAGTTACAGACGACGATTACATGCCGCTGAATGTTAATGGCCCGGATTTGTATGCAAGGATTCTCCAAACATGTTGGTTCACTCCATCACCTGAAGATCAAACGCGCAAATTTCCGCGAGCATTTCCATTTTCCAAGACTTATCCATTGACATGTGCCGAATTGATAACGTTTATTGACTCACATAATTTGTTTTTGGATGATTTGCAGTACGATCCAGCACAGGTGGAGGATATCATCAAGACTGCAGTGGATGACCTGCTTGGAAATACGGTATGTAAAGCATTGGAGGAGCGATTGAGATCGAGTACACGTGAACAGGTGGTACAGACGTTGGTGAATTTGGACCATTTCCAGGACGCCGCGCGCGGCGTGGAGAAGCGTTTGCTAGAACAACGGCATTCTGTACATCGACGAGGAAAGATCCACCTCAAATCTTCAGAAGCGTTTGCTCATGCTAGAAAGCTGGCTGAAAAGCAAGTGTTTGAAATTATGCATAAAAACGTTGACGGGTTTTTGGACCTGGCGGATTACGATTGGCATTCACATATCAAGACTTCAGAGCCCAGCTCCTATCTTCAAGATATGGTCAACTTCTTGGAGACTCTGGTGACGTCTACATTTGTCAATTTGCCACGGTCGATTAAATCGTTGTTGTATTTTGATGCCTTTGATCACTTGTCGGCACAAATGCTTGAACTGTTGGTCAATTCCAGCGATCGGTTGACATATGAAGCAGTGCATAACTTTGAAGTGGACATTCAATACCTAGAGAGGTTTGTGGACAATACAGCCAAGACGTCGAATGATGCAAGTTTGACTACAACGTTGACCGAGCTTCGTCAGTGCGTGGAGTTGATCCAGTCGGATGACATTCAAAATGAATATAATACGACCATGACGCGGCTAAGAAAGTACGACCGAGTCAAGCCGGAAACAGCCCAGGCTTTGTTCAGATGTATTTCACATGCACGTAGTATGCGACAGCCAAGTGATGGCGTTGCTGGAGATCGAGCTTCTGCTGAGATGGATCATAATCGTCAGTATAGCCCGAATTCCAGCCCCAGAACTAGCGGCGGCGGAACGACGAAGTTGATGAATTATTATCGTTCTAGTAAAGAAAAGATATCTGATCGATTCGATCGGAAGCAGTAATATATATATTGCCTCTTTTTTTGGAAGGTTTTTTTTTTTCTTACATGCATAAATACAAACGCTTTGTGTACATTATTTCCAAAACCATCCAGATTTGTTGTTAGTTTCAGTTTCCTTTTCGTCGCCAACAGTTGTCGTCGTCTTCGCCGGATCACCACGCACATGTTCAAGTTCCGCTTGCAATGCTTCAACACGTTGGCTCATTTCATCATCAACGGTAGCGTATTCCAGCTGGTACCAGACCAAGAGCATGCCGTAGTAAGTGACGCATCCAGTGAGGAGGATCTTTGCGAGTGGTGTGCCAAAGGACCCGATTAACGTAACTTTCTATCCCTCGGTTTGTTAGTAAAGCGCGGAATATACAAAAAAAAAAAAACCCAAAAACTTACAGAGCGCTGTTTGGTGCTGTAGAACCGCATTGGTTGGCGGACCAGCGTCCGTGGTATACTATGTCGCCACATTGGTTGTGATGAAAAGAAGAAAAATTTCGTACGCGCGTCCCAAATCATATCTAATCTCCGGAAATCAATGACAGAATTTACATTGTCATTTTATTATTATTTTTATTCACAAATGTTTTAATTTAACGTTTGAATTTTTTCTGTTTACTGCTAATCATTTTGGACAGCTTTGTAGCTCTGAAATTAAATTTTGGATCCACCACGGTGAATTCATGTCTGAGCAGCTGCTGCGGCGTGGGGCGCTCGTCCGAATTGATGGTAAAACATTGATCCAAAAAGCCCTTGCCCGTATTACTAACAAACCCGACAGTATCTTCTGGGATTGGAGGAGCCTGTCGAGATGTCCCCAATTTATACATGGCTCCAATCGCCTCATCAGTGCTCCATGGCCGTCGTCCTGCAAACATTTCAAGAACAACACACCCAAGTGACCATACATCGACTTTGGCGCTGTATCCTTGCTTCATATTATGCACCACATTGTGAACCACTTCAGGAGCCATCCAAAAGATTGTACCTTGCATTGACATATCCGCATCGTTAGCGTAGATATCTCGCGATTTTTTGGAAATACCAAAATCCGAAATCTTGACAATACCATCCATATCTAGCAGCAAGTTATCCGCTTTCAAGTCTCGGTGAAGGATACCACATGAATGCAAGTATGATAACCCTTCCAAGATTTGTAACGTCAAGGATTTCACAATCGACTCTTCAATTCGCCCATGCATTTGCAAAATCTTGCCAATTGACCCACCAGGGACATACTCCAAAAACAAGTTGTAAACATCCGCCGAGGCTTCAAATCCAAGATACTGTACAATGTTCAAATGGTCCAAATCTTTCATAGTCTCCACCTCAGAGTGCAATGCATCCACAACTTCAAGCTGTCGTGCATTACTCTTATCACTGGCGGTATGCGGCACCTCAACTTGTTTAACAGCCATCATTTCACCAGTAGTGGCGTTCAATGCAAGGTATACTTTACCAAATGTCCCCTTACCTATAAGCTCACCCTTGACCCAGACAATCTCTTTGAATTCACCCTTTTGGTCTCTCAATGTACTCATTTGACCTCGATTCATCTGGCTAGGAGTAACTTCAACAATCTTTTGACCCCAGAGCTTTGTACTTTTCCGTCGCAACAATGCACTTCCTCCACCCGACTTGTTCCGTTCTGCTTGTGAAAACCGTTTTCTTGCTTCACTCGCTTCTCGAGCCACAATACGAATAGACTTCATTCGATTTCGGCGACGGAACCCAGATGGTGGGCCATCCTTGACAGCAAAATCGGCACCAGAGCTTTCAGTGTTGTAGCTGGTGGATGTATTACCATCTGACTCGCCAGACGGGGAACTTGTTGCAAAGCTTGTCGACTCTGCTGTATTAGTTGTAGTACCTGAACTATTGTCGTCAACCGTACCGGCTGGTACAGGGGTGTTTGAACCAATAGACGGCCCACCAACACTGACATTGATACTTGCAGAAGAAGTCGCAGGAGTAGTAGTGACAGGAGGAGCAATTGGAGCAGCAGAAACAGCAGGAGGAGGATTCAATGGTACAGTGGTTACCTTAGGTATATTAGCCGGAGCTAACTTCCTTGTAAGTACATCTCTTGCTGGCTCATCCACTGGAGACAATGCCGGCATAAACCCTCGAGTACTACTGCTACCATTGACAACTCGTTGGGCTTTTGGAGACGTTGGAGGAGACGTTGATGCTGTGTTATCATCAATGATCGGCTTGTCCAAATCTGCATTCGGGAAAAATCTTTCCAGGTTATCATAAACATCTTCAGCAGATGGACGCACAGCCCAATTCTCTTGAGTTGGTGACGATGACGAAGCTGGAGACTTGATCGGAGACGATTGTGAATAGTGTACAGTTTGCACTCGCAGCTGTGGCTTTTCTTCACCACCCTTCTCTGCTATACTTGGCTTTTTCGCCCACAGCCCATCATCACTAGAATCATCATCGCTATCATCTTCAAATGCTGGGGCATCATCAAATGAAATCTCATTTTCCCGAAATTTATTCCCGTCATGCACTCTAAAAGCACCACCACGCTTTTCAGTGGGTGCCACTGGCTTTTCCCGAGTTCTTGGTTGGCCAGTCTTTGCATATTCTACCGTCTTGAAACTTAATTCACCCGGAGCTGGAGTTGCCGGTGATACACTGTTATCAGAACCACTACTAACCGGTTTTCGAACAATTGCCTTCTTCCTCCCGACGTAAGGTCTTGGAACCAAGTTTTCAGATTGTCCAGGGCTAAACGAACTCACTGCCGGAGCAATAGAATCAAGATTACTGGTATTAATCGAAATTGGTTTTTTTGACGTCTTGCTGCTGGTGCTATTAGTTCGAATGGATGACTGACGGCCTGGTGGTGGGGGAGGTGCTGGTCTTGATGCAACCAAGTTACTAGGTTTTCGATCAAGATTAACCGCGCCGCTTGCCGCCGCACTAGTCACTCGACGGTCATATGGTGATGACCTGCGGTCGTCAAAATTGATTTCACGCCGCAATGGACGGATAACTTTGAACGAATCGTCAATATTACTCTTGCTGGGCCTTATTGTGTGTTCTGGCTCAGCAGCAGATGCTGATGTACTAACAGCCGGCGTTGATGAGCTTGTAGATGAAATAGTAGCTGAAGCTGCTCCAGTGGTCATTGGCAATGGTGCAGTGGCTCCGAGAGCCAGAGGCTCATTAGTAGTAGTTAAAGCTGGTGACGATACAGTAACATTAGACGAAGAGGCCGAAGCCTCTAGTGGCATAGTTCGAGAGCTATCATCATTCCTAGACCCAGATCTAGACCTGGACGTCCGCGACTGTGACCTTGACCGAGACGGCCTCTGACGTGGAATTTCCAACGTTCGGCCTGTTTTTGGCCTCGAGAAATAGTCATCCTCCTGATCTTTAGCGCCCTGGTCGGAATCTTGAATCATGTATTGCGGCGTGGACGGGTACAGGTTAGCGTCAGAGTCGACTGACAATTGCCCCGGTGAAAACGTTGCAGCTGCCATCATATTTGCTTCTGGTAACCCAATAAAAAACTTGAGCATATCTTTAGACTTCATCAACTGGCCCAACGTATGATCATCTAATGCTTCACCTTGAAACGACCCAAATTCTGTCAAATGTATCGTCACATTTGACCAAGTGGCCAAACTCAAATCGGCTTTAATTTTCGACTTCAACTCATCTATCGTATTAACATTTGTCAAATCCATCGTTGTGAATGTTTCATTATTAACCGTCACGAGGGCCATTTTGTTGATGCTTGTATCGCGTAGTGGCCTATATCTAGGCTCAAGGAATGTGGTTTCTGCCATTGGTGAAGTCGGACTATCCAGTTTCAGCAAATCATCTCGACTACTGTTCCGATGATGTCTTCTAAATTTTCCCAATAATCCCTTCCGCTTATGATCATCCATATCTTTATATGATGCTACCTTATGCACACTATGCATATCGCTGTTAGAGCTAGCCGTATCAGCATTTAACAGCAAATTCGACGTGCTGTTTGAATAATAATTTGTCATTGAAGAATCCGAAGATGATGATTTCTGATGTCTTCTAAATAAGCCTGGAGCTCGGAATGAAGGCGATGACGGGCTCTATAATTTTGCAGTCTTGTTAGCTTTGTGAAACATATAAACAAGCTTGGACCATGCCTCCATAGTTATTCCCAAAAAAAGGAAAATAACTAAGAGACGGGCCAAAGCTTTTTTTTTTTTTTTCTCTCTTGTTGTTATTGCCTTTTCGCAATATCCTAGGGGAAGGGCATAAAAAAAACATACCGGAACATGCCAAAGGCTTTTATTATCAAACGTCGATATTGGACGCGTGGTTGACGGTGACAGATCTTGCGGCTGTTGCATCATCATTTGACTAGCGCGTTTCGATATGGGCAAGCCACCCCCAGGTTGTTGACCACCACCTTCACCACTCATTACAGTTTGCCTGGGATCCTCTCCAAGGTCGTCGTTTGTACTTGCTGTAGCTGTCGCCATTTCAACGTCAGAAACTTCTGATGAGCTTCTTGGAGCTGCAACCACGTCGAGTTCTTTTTCTTTAACGTGTGATTCCCGTGGATCAGTCGCTGTAATGCCGTCGGCGCTTGTTGTTGATGTTGACCGGTTCAAAAGCTTCCTCAAGACATGAATAAATCGCGATGGACTACTGTCTTCATTCTGCCGGTCATAAAAATGGCCCAGCTGTTTAAGGTTTTGATAACTAGCAAGCGAGAGAAACCGCTCACCATGAATGCTCCGCTCTTGAAACGTATCTTGCCAATCTTTGCCAAACCGGTTTTTATCCAAGAAATCCACCACTCGATCCATTGTCCATTCCCGAGGATCTTGAGCATTCCATGGAAGTGCAACTGCTGGTGTGATTGGATACCGTTCTGACGATGACCCTGCAGATGATACTCGGTCGTAATTCTTTCTACTCGGCAAATCCCCTACATTAGCTGCCATTGATGATGATGGCGGTGGTGCGGCTACTGTACCAGTAGCTTCCTCTGCAGAATATTTCAAATGCTGAGGTGTTGAATTAAGTGGCGAGGAGTTGAGAGTCTGATTAGCAGAGCTTGTAGGGTATTTACTAGGGGTATTATTGTATGCACTACCTGAGCGATACATTGCACCGCTAACTGACCTTTGACTCTTCCAAGAACTTGGAGGCTCTACACTTCCACCACTCAATGGGGTGTTGAAATCAGGATTCGGTGATGCACCAGTACCGGAATATGCTGTATGATAAGAATCGAGACTAGCCGCCGGACTCGGAGTATGATGAGGATCAAACACTGTATTATGAGAAACTGATCTGTTGTTGGGGGTATTATACAATGAAGGGCTGCCAATAGGTAATGGTGAAGCAAGCATATCATCAGAAACGTATCGCCTGTTATTATTAACAAACCGAGCAGGAGAAGACATTGCTGGAAATGGAATTGATCCAGACGTGGCGCTGGTTGATGGTGTCGCAGTAACCGAGACAGGCGGGAATGACCCTTCATCTACCCCGTCCCATTCCTGCATGTACTTCGGTACTTCACTAGCTGGCTGCTGTTCTTGTGGCTCCTTGCCAAAACTTGCCCCTCGTTGTCGTGTAGATGTATTTGTTGATGCTGCTGCATAAGGACCGGATCTAACCTGAGATCCCAAGTGCTCATCATCATTGTTCAAGATTGGCACATCGCCTAGCATGAATTCTGGCAAAGCACCGTCTTTCACGTTACCCTTCGACTTTTTATCCTGTCGGGCGGTAGGTTTGCGATGCGAAGGCATATGATGGTAAACTCTGCAGCTATTTTAGTTGTACTGGCAAATTGGTTTTGTGGTATATATATATGAATAGGTTTTGAAGGAGAAGAAAAGTCGTCGCCCGTCGCATGTATCCTCCTCTAAACGGATGCTGCCAGGTTTGGGACGTTTGGCAGCGCTTTAATGAATGGGGCTCATAATTATTTATTAAGCTCAATTTTCTGAATCCGTCAATTCTGCTCGTAAAAGGGTTAAAAAAAAATGGTTTTTATATTTGGAAACCAGATGTCGGTGTGATGTCAGTGGACGGGAGAAAAAAACCTGCTGCTGAAAGGTAAGGGAATGAAAGTTCATGAATGCTTTGGGTTCTTTTTTTGTTTTTGTTTTTGCCTCTGCAATTATAAATTGACGAGCTGCTTTCTTGAACTTTAACCAAATCTGGATATTGTATTGAGGCTTGTTGGTTTATTTATAGAAGTTTCATATATATATAATACATATAAAGGTGGTGATTACAAGGCTGAATGTCTAATGCTGGACAATAACGATATAACGACGCAGTAAGTAAAAGTGTATATTATCTTGGCTGCGTCCGAACCAGCGTAAGGCAGTTGGAAGCTATATTTAAGGTACACGAATATAGTATCGTTGTCCGGGAATCTCTATAGAGCGATATAAATGTCTAGTCGTGGCGATTTTCCATGCTGCAGCAACTGTCATTTACGATGTCCCACAAACAACGTGAGTCAGCCCAAGAGTCAAATGTTTCAATGTATGCTTTCGTCGCAAGTAGCGATAGGATTATGCTACGAGCAGATATACTGCTGGGTGGAATACATAATATTACGCCGCAGAGCGAGCCGCATTGAGATCGACCACACTCAATCGAACCATCAGTAAGAAAAATACTTTCAAATTCGCAGTAGTCAATAAAGCTAAACTCTTCTTAGTTGAACTGAAATTACTGTAATATTGCCTCGAGGGAAGAGAGAAAAAAAAAAGCTCAGCATATTCACAATCCCCCTCGAGCAGTGCTCCAAAATTTACAAATCGTTTATTAAACTCGTCACAATACGTACAAAATCTAATACTCAGGGTTCACCTTGAGTTCAGATATTCGAATCACAGTCAAATTATTTTTTACCACAACATGCCGCGTATGTCTTCGCCGAGGCTTTGTTCGTTCCAACACCTTTCGTTTCTCTCGAGTCTTTTCCACGACTCGTCCCTTGATGGAAAATACGCTCTTGTCAAGCCGAGGACCCCCCGACAGCGTATAATCTCTTGATCCGATCAAGGACACCTGGTCAAAATTCAACACATCACCAACCTTGACTTCTTCCATACTAACTGGTAACGTAATCTGGTCGCCTTCGGTTACCAAAAACTTTCGGTCATAAATATGAATTGTCGCGTATAGTGATCGGGCTTCCTTTAACGGAGTGATATCTTTTGGCTTGAGGTACTTGAAGTCTCTTGACAACAACTTGACAGGGTCGATAACTGTTGTACCTCTGTTGAAATTTAGTGGACGAGCAGTCGAGAATAATGCCCGTTGCACTGGTTTAATCAGACTAAATCTGAACATGCTTTTTGATTCGATCTAGTGGTTTTTGGGCTTTAGTTGGTTGGAATTCTTAAGAGCGAAAAAAAAAATTTTGGGAAATAAAATTCCCCCGCGGCGCTGGGCCCAGAGGACCCAAAAACTATCAGGAGAGAAAATCATCTCAACATCACGACATTTAATAAACCTGAAAACTAGTGGCGACGGTTTGTAATCACAAAAACGTCATGTCTAGTGGATCATATTACAACCCGGACAACGAGGCGGGTACTTCGTCTAGTCATGCCGGAAAAAATGAACAAGAAGAGGATGCCTACACGGATTCCGGCTTTGGCGGATCTGTTTTTGATAGGGATCCGGATGTTATTGCGGTGAATGGACAATTTTCCGACCATCCCACGAGCCATAGGAGGTCACCTTCGCTGATCGGCCAGAAGCAATCTGTTTCTCAGTTGCATCAACTACAATATAACGATAATCGAATTGCATTAGGGAGGTCTATTTCTGCCGTCAAAAAACTTCTCATTACTCTACAAGAAAAGAACCACCATTGGCCAGTTTACTACCCAGCGGTTGAAGGTTCTAATAGTCCCAAGAATAAGGATACTGAAAGAGGGAAAGGCAAGGGTAAACAAAAGGATTTGGTTGCTGCTATGGAGGGTGAGACGGAAGAGGAAATTGTCGTCAAGGAAGTGGAGACTGCTCCAAGACTGGTTCCTCCTCAAGCCAAGAAGGATTTCAACATTTTCAAGCTTGATTTAAAATTAGGTGCGATTTCTTCCGATGAGTTGGTGCATCAGCTTGAAAAGAAATCCGTTGCATCGTTATTGGATGGTAAAATTCGACAGACGTTGAAACATTTGGAAAATCTGAGAGACCGGATTGACGATACTGCATCTAAAGTATTAATCACGGGTGATTTGAACTCAGGCAAATCCACATTTTGCAATGCATTGTTGAGGCGAAAGCTATTACCTGCAGACCAACAGCCATGTACAAATGTGTTCTGTGAGGTTAAGGATGCTCGAGAGAATGGCGAGGTGGAACAAGTACATGCGGTATATATCAACCACGATTATGACAGACGTGACCAATCGACATATCAAATATTCGAGCTCAAAGAGCTGGAAGACTTGGTCTCTGAAGTGGACAAGTATTCTATTTTGAAGGTCTATGTGGATGATCCACGGCCAGTCCATCAAAGTTTGCTGCGAAATGGTGTGGTTGATATTTCGTTGATTGATGCTCCAGGGTTGAACCTTGATTCTTACCAAACCACACAGGTATTTTCACGCCAAGAGGAGATTGACCTAGTAGTGTTTGTGGTTTCTGCAGAGAATCATTTTACATTGTCTGCAAAGGAATTTATTTCCGCTGCGGCTCATGAAAAGTCATTTATTTTCATTGTTGTCAACAGATTCGACAATATTAAAAACAAAGGTAAATGTATGGATCGAATTTTGAACCAAGTTGCAGATTTATCTCCAGAGACACATAAAGATGCACGAGATTTTGTCCATTTTGTTAGCTCTGAGCATGTATTGGATTCCATGCCTGGTGGTGGTGGAGATGATGATGGTGATGATAATGGAGATGGTCCAGATGGAGGAGATGAGGGCCGGGGAAATCCAGATGATCCAGATTTTGATCGATTGGAGTCTTCTTTGAGAAACTTTGTGCTTGAAAAACGAGCATTATCGAAACTGGCACCAGCAAAGACTTATCTTGGTCACCTTTTGCAAGATTTGGAAGCGCTTGCGGACGTAAATATTAAGGTGACTCAAGGCGAACGAGACAAGTTCTTGCAAAATTTGCACGAGTTAACGCCCAGATTCGAAAAATCTATGAATGAAAGTGTCAAGGTATCAGAAAAGATGGACAAAGATATTGACAATGTGGTCGATAAGGTTTACAAGCATACTACTGACCAATTGAACCAAGTATTAACCAAAACTGGGGACACTCCAGTCGTCAAGTATAGTTCAATCTTTGACGCTTATGACTACGCTCTTCAGACCAGACAGGCTATTATTCGAAATATTATGGCAACGGTTACCGACTGCGAGGATTACGCCCGAACCGAAACAACGACATCAGTAAATGCGTTGAAAAGCCTGGGAATCTTGCATTTGGGCGAACAACCAGCATTTCAAAAGTTGTTCAGGGCCAGTGGCATGTTTTCAAAACGAAGAGATGACTTGGGTCGATCCATTGGGGCCGATCTTTCTATTATGGACTTTGTTGATATTTCCATGTCTTTCTTGCCTACATGGGCTATTTCGTCGCCAAATGCATCAGATTCAAAAGAATTGTCTGTCATCAGCAATGCATTAACTCTTGGTACGGTTATCGGGGGTGGGCGATTGATGCTTCACAGTGAGTGGGTCTTCAGGGCGATTGGTCTTGCCAATGATCAAACCATTCGCAAGTTGATACTACCAGCAGTGGTAGTAGCATCACTGGCTGGTGCTGCTTATGTCATTAGTGATATTCCAAATGCAGTGCCAAGAAAGCTCTCCAAGAAGATTGTCCGGGAAGTACAACAATTAGGTTATGTTCATACCAATGCAGACCGCATTTCCAGAGAATGTCGTCGAGTTCTGAAATATCCTGCTCAAGATGTTAGATCAGGATTCCAAACCAATATCGAATCCCAAGCTCGAAAGAAGGAAGAATATACAAAATACTCTCGTGAAGCAGAGGAAGGATTCAAGTATTTTACAGAGCTATATTCAGACGCTGAAGAACAACGTCGGCTGGTGGATAAATGTAACTTGACTACTGTTGATTAAAAAATATATAGTTCTCTTCTCTAAAAAATTTTATTAAATAAATAAAAGAGTTGTTCTCGTTAATACCGTTTTGATTCATGGTACAGTTCGACCTGTTCAGGCTGTTGGTCGTCACTGTCACCGTTCTCCTCATCATCACTGTCGTGCGGCGTTGTCATAATTAATGGTTGAGGAGGTGGGGATATCTTACAAAAGAACCAAAATGACACCACCGATACCGTGAACCCAATAGGAAATGCAAAATAATAAGCTCGGCGGCCAGATTTGGTAATACTCACGCCAACGTTACCCAAAAAACCATAAAAGTTGGGGGCAATTCCCATAAAATAAGCGGCATATGCCCTCCAATTGATACCATAGCTGTACCAGTAATGCGACTCCTTTCGATAAAGCTCTGGTATGCTCAGCCGAGATTTCGATAAAATAAAATAGTGAGACACCATGACACCGCTGATGGCTGACAAAAAGATTTGATATGCCGACAGCCATGACAGGAATTCAGCTGCCGTTCCAATCAACTTCCATGGTACACAAGCCCCAGATAAGACTCCACAAATCAAGCATCCTCTTCTCACATTGATATATTTCGGATAGATAGCGGCAATATCGTTGCCCGCCGGTAGGATATTTTCGTAAATGCAGGAGAATAAACATGAATATGTCAAGAGTAGCGCCAGAAAAAAACAGGCGGCTCTATTAGACGGCGTATATTCGTCCAATATACGATCAAGGTACACGACTGGATTCCAAAATACTGTACCGAAACGTGATTTACTAGTCTGCGCCACAAAGATCCCCACAATAGCTATTATAAAGTTTCCAACCGGAAACCCAATAAGCTGACCAACAATCACATCGTTGGCTTTGGTTGCATACCGTTGGAAATCGGCTGCATTGACTATAAAAGTCGAACAGTTAGCCCATGAGAGGAACGTAAACTTGACAATTAGCCATCCTTTCGATTCTCCCACCACTTCAATAGGCGTATGATAGATATGATGTGTACCGGATGATGTGATTGTCCAAGCCAACATGGCCACCGCCGAAATTGCAAATACTGCCAACTTGACATATAACAGGTATTTCAAAGTTGGAATGGATATAAAACAACTAGCCATCATGAAAATCCATGCAATGAAAAATGCAATCAGTCCGCCAGAATTCAACGCATCTGCTGGGGGTAGTACATTATGCAAGTCAGCAATACCGGGGAAAATGGCCCTCAACATGACATAAATACATTGACCAGCCTGAACAAGATTAATACCATTCCAAATGATTGACATTGCCGCTCGATTGATCACCGGCCAAATTGCACCTACCATACCAAAACTAGCTCGAGCTAATACCGGAAATCCAATATGATAAGCGGCACCGGGTCGTCCACTAAATACCATAGTCACACCAGCCAAAAACTGACCAGCCAAATGAACAGTAGCTGCTTCCCATATCGTCAAACCCGATGCCATAAAAACTGCAGGGCTGTACCAGTTTGCTAGTGTTGCTGCTGCTGAGATCCAGAAATATGAATAAGTCCAGAATCCCCATGTCCGAAGCTTTCTGGGTACTGGACGTAGATCATTATTATCCAGCCATCTATTTGCATCCTCGCCGCAACCAACTGCTAGACGGTCTGACAACTTCATTCTAGCATCGGTATATTGGGTATAACTGGTTTTTTTTTTTTGATAATTCTGTCTTGTCTCGTGGAGCAAAAAAGAAAGAGAAAAAAGAGCCTGTAAGAGCCAAGAGATAGGTGACCCTTCTTTGAATAGGCGAGAAAAAAAATATGAGCGGGTGGGAGGGGGAGATTGCCAGATTATTTCTAGGCGGGCAGGACGTTGTGGTTCAAAGCTTGTTCTCTCTTTCGATATGTTTTTTTTTTTTTTTTTTTTCAGCTTCGAGAAAATTATTAACGTTAATGAGATTAGTATAATTCTATAGATACAGTTTTGAGAGAATCCTGGGCCCACTCTGGATAATTACCCTTTGGATATAAATCTCGAAAGAATTGACGAACATAATCTGGATAGCGATCTTCGATGATGGCTTGTCGACCCTTGCGCATTAGTTCCAGTTGATACCAGACGTTATGCAGGGTTAACAAATGGGCTCCAGCCGTTTCCTTTCCAGCAATATGAAACAAGAAAGCGCGAGTTATACCCAATCCCCCTTGATCTTTAGGCTTGCAGACTGGACATTTACATCCTTCCTCGATTGGACCAAAATCTTCTGAAAAGGAACGATTTCGAAGGTTCAAAACCCCTTTATGCGTGATTGCATTACCGAATCGTGCCGTACGGGTGGGATAAACGCAGTCGAATAAATCCGCGCCTAGAGCGACTGAAACTACCAGGTCTTCTGCATATCCAACTCCCATGCAATACCGAGGTTTGTTTTCCGGTAAAATATCAGTACATGCGCTAACAACTTTGCAGTAGGACTCTTTATTCTCACCACCAGATAGACCACCAATGGCAATACCTGGAGTATCACGCTTCACCATTTCTCGGCAACATTCTTGTCGCATATCTAGATCCAGGCCACCTTGGATAATGGCGAATAGGTTCTGGGTGTCTGGGTTTTTATGAGCCGCTATACACCGATCGAGCCACCGAATGCTCCGCCGCATGGCCTCTTCCATACGAGGGCCAGTAGTTAAAGTGTGCACGACATCATCCAACTGCATAATAATATCTGACCCAATAGAATTCTGTAAGTCTATTGAATGCTCTGGAGTTAGTAACATTGGAGATCCGTCGTGCGGACTCAAAAAGTTGACTCCTTCCTCGGTGATAGTCGCCAATTTCAGCAGAGACACCATCTGGAATCCACCACTATCTGTCAAGATATTTCGACTCCAACCTTGCATTTTATGAGCTCCACCAACTTTATCGAGAGTTTCTTGTCCAGGTTTGAGCCCAAGGTGATAAGTATTGTTTAAACAAATTTTGCAATCGAGATCTTGTAATTGCTCATAGGTCAACCCTTTGAGAGACGCTTGGGTGCCCACCGGCATGAACATTGGAGTCTCCACAGGACCGTGTGGCAAGATCATAGTTGCAGCTCTAGCTTTTGACTTGGAGCATTTTGCAATTACCTCGAATTGTAATGCTTTCCCTTTATATTTATGCATTTTGATCGGGGATGAGTTTTTGCGAGGGAGTCACTATGAAAGTGAAATTTTGGGATCAAATTTTTTTTTATTTTCTCTCCGCGCCTTATCACATCGATCACACTGATTTTTACCAGGGTTTTAAAACAATGTCATTCAAACGAAAGACTGTAGTAATTTCTGGCAAACAGAATACATCCCCGACCAACATATTGCATCACCCAGGTGTTAAACCATCAATTTTAACCTCTCAGCCCACTATATCAACTGGTAGTGAAGACCTCGATGGGTTGTTAGGGCATTGGGGATTGCCGATGGGCAATATGCTGATGATCGAGGAAACAGGTACGACAGATTTCGCTAGCATTTTACTTCGGTCTTTCGGCGCTCAAGGTGTTGTGCATAATCGAATGGAAGGAAAGACACGATTGGTGGTAATAGGTGCAGATGAGTCCTGGGGTCGAGAACTACCAGGTGTTTACAAAGACAAGAAGACAGCAAAGAAGGAGAAAATCGCTGAAGAACAATCTAAAGTGACAATCGGAAATGTTAATGAAAAGAATATGAAAATTGCATGGAGATATACTCGGCCTAACGCCACCAATGCGAACTCCGCACAAGCACCGACAGCTATGGTTGGTGATTCAACAAAGCCAGATTACAGCGCCAAATTCGATTTTACTACACGGTTCACACCTGCTCCTTCGCGGTCAGAAGTGACTTATCTCAGTACGAGTCTTGCAAGTTCGATCAACCAACTGGAAAAGATCCTTCAAGAAGCCTCAACGACCAACACGGTAGTACGTGTCATCATCCCATCGTTGCTCCACCCAGCTATTTATGAACCAAGTACCATTCAAGATGTCATTCCGTTTCTTCACTGTCTACGAAATCTATGTCGGAAGTATCCATCAAACACAGCCGCTATGGTATCGATGTCACTGGAATTGTTTCCTAGACATAGTGCTCTCTCACGGTTTATGGAACATAGTGTTGATGGGTTGATCCATTTGGAACCATTTAAAGTACCCCTCCTCCCTGATTCAAATGAAAAGCAGGATCAAGGGTTGATCCACATCTATAAACTTCCAGTTACCAGTGAACGGGGTGTTATGGTCAAGCGATTAAGTGAGCATGCATTCCGAGTTGGCAGACGCCAATTTGAAATCAAAGAATTTGGTATCCCAGTCGACGAATCAGAGACTAACGATTATAAGCCTAATCCTATAGATTATTAAAAGCTACGTTAAGTTAACCAGAATGTGAGCCGCAGCTGTATTTTTTTTTGTTTGTGAACCAACCCTTCCGCGCGCTTCAGTCAGACAAAAGTCGCTTGGACGTTCATTCCCGTCCTCTGTGTAAATTCGACACATTAATATTTATTTTTTTCTCCTCGTCCCCTTTCTCTATTACTCTCGCTTTTTCTTTAGCTAGTATTTTGAGAGAAAAACGCCATGGACTTTCACGATGCCTCGGCAGCTACGAATAGTTCGGACGACAGCATGAAGCTTCGATTAAAGCTCCTCTCGACTGCAAGATTGCGCGGATTTTTACAAAGAGCACCACTTCCCTTTTTGAATACTACATCTCCAATCGGAGAAACACAACAGACGGTAATCCCTACGACAAATATCGACACGGAAGATGATTCAAGATCATTCTTGTCAGTAGCAGAAAATAGACCGACAGCTGTTAGTCATGCATTCGAGAAGTCATTTACTGGTCTCACCAAATGGGCTTCACATTCCTCATTGTCTGCAAGTCTCAAAAACACCTGGGATGCGATCGGCGGGTATGCTATTGATTGTTCACTTGGTGAGACTGAATCTGGAGTTGCATTCAACAACAATGAGGACTCTGAACATGATACTGCTGCCCCAATGATGGATCCTTGTAAATGGCTTCCTTTAGAATTGATGATGCATATTATGGGATATCTCGACGCCGAATCAGCAGTTTCATGTCAAAGAGTGTGCAGACATTGGAATGAACTAGCCTGTATGAATGCGGTATGGAGACAAATGTACCTAGCTAAACAGTGGAAAGTTGCTAATGAGATTCCGCCTCCTGGCTTATCTTGGAAGGAACTATATAAAACAAGGTCGAAACTAGAACAACGATGGAGGGACGCACAGATTGATCCAAAGGTATTAGTTGGACACCGAGATAGCGTCTATTGTGTCCAATTTGACGACAAAAAAGTAGTCACTGGATCTCGAGATCGAACAATACGAGTCTGGAATGCCAAGACTGGCTCCTTGACCAAGACTATGGGGGTTGGTATCAATGATACGCCGCCTTCGGATAACAGGATTTATCATTCTGGATCCGTCTTGTGTATAAGCTACGATGACGAGATTATGGTATCAGGATCCAGTGACTCTTCATGCATTATTTGGGATATGAGAAAGCTCAAGCCCATTCAACAGGTATATCGGCATTCGGCCGAGGTATTAGATGTATGCCTCGACGACAAACGTATCGTATCATGTTCGAAAGACAGTACGCTATGTGTATGGGATCGTACTGATCCAAAATATCCGCTGAAATGGCGGTTGAAGGGGCACCGTGGTCCTGTAAATGCAGTGCAACTGCAAGGCGACTATATCACTAGCGCTGGAGGCGACACCACAGTGAAATTATGGGATGTGTCCACTGGCAAATGCATTCGAAAGTTCCATGGGCATACCCGAGCTTTAGCATGTGTACAGCTATGCTTAGAAGCAAGGCGGATTGTTAGTGGGGCAAATGATAATACGATCAGGGTTTGGAATATGGACACTGGCGAGTGTTTGCATACGCTGGTGGGCCATAAAGAGTTGGTACGGTCGGTACATGTATTCAATGACCGGATTGTATCCGGATCGTATGACCTAACAATCAAAGTATGGGATTTATTTGCTGGTGAATTGATTGCAAGTATTGATGGGCTGCATGGGTCATGGATCTTTTCGGCAAAAGCTGACGCCAAACGAATCATCACAACTTCGCTTGGAATGAAACCGGTTATAATGAATTTCGGTAAAGGGTTGAATCAACAGCTTTTAGATTACATTAGATAAGGATAATGACGAAAACAATTTAAAAAAGAACAAGAATGTGACAATATTTGTAGCATTACAATATAGATAACTATACTACTGCTGACCAGTTAGTACCGGTTTTCGCCGGTTAAACGCTCGGTGGCGCGTTTCCGACATGTATGCTACTGCTGATTGCAATAGATATGCCAATGAACCAAGAGCTCGGAATGCTGCTAGACCAGCAACAGACCATAGAATGACCTTGAGGTATACATTGTTCTGGGTGTTGCCTGTTCCAAACACCTGGGTCATGATCATGACTAGGAGTGCATTGGCAATCATCCAAATAAGCACAACCCGGGTACGAATTTCTCGGTAATAATCGTCTTGGACAGTGTTCAAATTGATTGGTGGTTCTGGTACCTTCTTTCGTTCCCGGAGGTTGCACAATGCATCTTCGTATCCACTGTCAATATCCAATTGTTCAGATGGGATTTCAATTTCAACAACATCTTTCCCGGCTTCAGACTTGACCACTGCATGACCTAAATCTTGAGATTGGGCATTGTCACCTTTGGTACCCCAGGTAACATCGTGTGTGTTGCAGAATGCGTAGATTTGCAGCGTCACAGTGTATCCAGGTAGTAACAAAAAGTATTGCAATGATGAACTGAAGATATGCCAGGGCTCAAGATACAAAAATGACATTAATGCATAAAGACCATACGTCGAAGCGAGAGAGACAATAATTGTAGTAAATACATTGTTCCCCAGTTCAACACCATCCCCATTCATAACCACAGTCTTGATAACAAAGTACAAGCCGCATCCCGTAGCGTATGCGGCGACAGCACCGAGCAAAATCATAGACGCCATGAACAACGTTTTTGCACCTTGAGGTCGGTTACCCAACGACAGGATAAACTGACTCGCAATCACACAGATACAGGTATACTTGAAAATCAAAAACAAGTACAACCCACCGTTATGAGGAATCACCGCGTTATTCCCGCCAGCAAGAGACCCAGCCACAAAGTAAAATGCAAGATAAAAATTGGCCAAAGAGAAAAATGTAAACAAAAGTTGGATGAATTGGTAAATGAACTCAATATGCAAAAACACTTTTCTCAAGAATGAATGGTCAGTGTGCCAAATTTGCTTGAAATGTGTCTGAGCATAAATAGCCGCGAACAATGACCCGTTCAACCATCGTCGTCTTTGAGAAATGAATTCTGGAACGGTGTCCGGTACATCTGTTTCACCAGTTGCAGACCGAACATATTTCAAGATCCACTTTTCACTTCGCTTGGCAACCAATTCCCAGCACAAGATACGATCTTCGGCCAAGTACATGTTGGAAGTGAAAACATCAGATTCTGCACCGTGAAGGAATTCTCCCTTGAAGTAAGAGTTCAGTGGGCCAGTACCATCTGGCAAGTTCTGTAATGCTCGATATCTATAAGCAGACAATGCACCAGGCAGCACAGAAATGTATCCGAAGGCACTTTCCAAGGGCTTGTCAAGAATGTTGGACATTTTGTATTCAAAATTTTGTGCTGCAATCAAAGGATTTAGCAGATTCAACCCACCTTTACCCTTCATAGCCTTAATTTCACCACAAGCACCAGCAACGTTAGAGTCACTGTCGAATGCCTTCCACAAATGGTAAATCGATGTGGGGCCAGGTTTTGTACCAACGTCCAACAACACACAGACATTTGGATTCAATAACGGACAAAATCCATTGAATAACCATCGATGAGAGTTGATCTTTTTGGCATTTTGTTCCTTTAAACAGAAAATCATTTGAACTGGTACAATACCCTTTTCAGCACCTTGGAAATGCATCCCAGAATCAAGCGACACTTGCGTGGTATATTCAAAAATGTGTGCTTGAACAGGAACTTCATTAACAAAGGACTTGGCGATACCTTCTTGGAAAACACCCATTGCAGCAAGACTGTCCAAAACTCGAGCATTGACCTTAGTTCGGCCATCTGCCACCACAGTAACCACCACCTTCTTCCACCCATCTTTCCCCCATACTCTACTCTTGTTTCGAGAACACAGGTGAGCAATGTTCTTCATCACTGAATGCAAAGTTCGTGTAAACGAAGCTTCATCTTCATTGTACATGGTAATGCAAATGCAAAGTTGGATATCTCGTTCATAAATGGCTTGTCGTAGCGTGAAACCACTGTCACTGAAATGATCAGGGTCAGAGGTACACGCGGTATATCTCATGTAAACAAATTCATCGTTATCACGTCGTGGCAAAAAGCTGTAAAGCTTGGTAGGAACTGGGCAATCAAGAACCAAGTTACCTCGAACAAGCTTGACCTCTTTTCGAGTCATACTCTTGTGTCGTCTTGGTTGAGCTTTGGCTGGGGCTTCAACAACTTCGCTCAGTGTTGCATTGTCACTCACAGTAGATGAGGCCAAAGAGCGAGTTTCGTCTTCCAAGTCTGGATATTTGAGTTCATGTTCATCATCTTGTTCAAAACTGTCTCCGTCGTCATCGTATTCATCTTCAGCTTCGGTAGATTCATCATCAATTGTGATTGGCTCGGAATAGTAACTCTGTCGAGAAGCTTGAGAGAAATCTGGTTGAGTTGGTGGAGCAGCCACAGGTGGTATAGATGGCATGGCTGGTGGATCGTCGTCAATGACAATATGCTCATGATCATGAATGGGAGTTTCCTGTCGAGTCCATTCAGCTCTCAAAGTACCTGGACTGTATGTTCCTTGTTGGCCATATTGACTATATCGAACTGGTGAAGTAGATCCATGAACTCGAGTTGGGGATCCACGAGTTGGCGAACCAGGAGTACTGTATCGACCTGGAGAATTGTATCTGCCTGCAGAGTTCAACAGAGATTGGGATTGAGAGGCAGATGGAGATTGAGGAGCTCCAGAAAACTCGTCTAAAACTTTGGTTAGTATATTGCAAGAAAACAACAGTAAACATACCCAAGTGGAGGTTCATCGTACGCGATGGTGAATTATGAGGAGATTGGAAAACCTGAGAAGGTGGCCTTGGTAGGTTTCTAGCTTGTCGCCGGTTAGGCGATTGGCCATCGTCGTAACTCATTGGTATTGGTTATTTCCAAAAAAATAAAAATAAAAAGACTGTGTGTAAATGTGGTTGAGTTGGAAATGCAGCGGAAAAACAAGAAAAAGGGCGCTTTTAAATAAAAACATCAGCATCGGAGCAGACGGGGGTAACAGAAATGTAAACAAACAAAAATGCGGGATCCGTTGCCAGGGAAACAACAGTGGTCAGCCGCACTGTGGGACGCTTAAGAGCCTCAAAATGTAATCTTGCAGCAGATCGTGATGCATGCTGTTGTTGTTGTTTTTGTTTTTTTTTGTTGCTGCAGGACCGGATCGTAAGAACGCTGTAAACTCTCTGTTATGATGTTTGGCTGGTTTGCGTTGACCGCTGAAGAATTTTTTTGTCAAAAAAAGGCTAGAGGACTTAAAGACCAGCGTAAGGCCGTAAGGGCCGTTACATGAGTTTGAAGGAGACCCAGTATTCCGGGGTGGTAACATTTGTCTGCTGTACCAAAACATTGGTAGGGAATTTCAACGATCCGCCTACTGTGGCTGTGAATTTGTTTGAGATCCTGTGTTATAAATAACAGTACGCCCTAGTTCTGGGGCCGGTCTAATGCAAGCTTTTACATGCATAGTATTTGCAATGAGCGATTGCTGGTTTTTATAATTAAATTTAGGGGTCATAACATCATCCTGACAGTAGAACTTCCCGTCTCTTCGTAAGCCCAAACCCAAAGTACAGCGTATGTCGGCCGTCTATAATTGAAGCCTAGCCCACCACCGAGGGAAAGCCACGAACAATTCCGGTTGAACAGACTATATTACCCCCAAAACTAGAAGGAGAGATGGTTGATTTAAATTGGCGCTGTTAATATTACATCTGCAATATCCCCATGGTTCATGGTACATTTTTGACATAAATCACGGCCCCGCCCAATAGCGATGGGACAAAAAAAAAACCACACCACACAATCTGAGCAAATTTCAACACACCACCACCAATGTCATTACAAATCTCACGACGGGCGTTGATACGGCCAGCATCCACGCCGTTATGTCGGACGTTCATGTCTCATCGAATGCTTAGAAATGAAACCAAAGACAAACCTAATAACGAAACATCCGAAACGCGTGGTGTTGAAGATCCAGGGACGGCCCGACATGGTTACGACCCACTGAAACCTCGAAAACCATTGAGCAGAATCGTCATTGGTGACAGCAGGAAATACAATCCAGAAAAGGCCAGAGAGCAGAAAATGGTTGGATTGTTGAACTGGAAGGCTGCAGTATTCTTTATTCTTACCGGAGGTGGGTTGACCTGGTTTTTTAACCAAGAAAAGAAGCGAATCCAGGTTCAACGAGATGCAGAAGCAAATCGAGCCGTTGGAAAACCTCAGGTCGGTGGTCCATTTGAATTGATTGATCAAGATGGTAATAAGTTCAGCGATAAAGACTTGCTAGGCAAGTTTTCGCTAGTTTACTTTGGATTCACTCGATGTCCTGATATTTGCCCAGAGGAACTTGATAACATGTCAGAAATCCTACACGACGTTAACAAGAATGAAAAGAAGTTGACTCCAGTATTTATTACTTGTGATCCTAACCGAGATCCTCCTGCGACTTTGAAGAGTTACTTGGCTGAGTTCCATCCAGACATTATTGGACTTACTGGGTCTTACGACGATATCAAGGATACATGCAAGAAATACCGCGTATACTTTTCTACGCCACCAGATCTCAAACCTGGCCAGGATTATCTTGTGGATCATTCCATCTTTTTCTACCTAATGGATCCAGAAGGACAGTTTGTTGATGCTCTAGGACGTCAATACACCTCTGAGACTGCGGCGCAACGAATCAAGGATCATATGGCAGAATGGAAGCCATCTTCTGAGCGAGAAAAGGCCAAAGAAGGGTTTTTCGGTAGTTTTTTCTCTTAAAAAGTAAGCGCTCTAGAAACTCTCTTGTTTTTGTAAATAGTGTAAATATCCCAAATGATTATCGTTTTTGTGGTTTTTTCTTTCCGTCAAACATGTGGAAACTCGTATTAGCGCTGGCGCTCTGCTGCTTGGTATCTGCAACAGAGTTTGAATATGAACAATATTCCGACATATGGCGTCATTTCTATGCGATTCCAAGCCATTTAATGACTGCTGAAGATCTTAACGCTCTAGGGTTAGGTGCCTTGGTTACCGATGGTCAGCCGCTCAATATCGCTAGCCTAGGTCCATCACTTGCACTGAACTGGTTGGATGATACCCCTTTGGTAGTACCGAAAAATAGCTCGTTGATATTTTTGTTCAACTCTAGTTCCTCTTCTGTTATGAATATGGCTTCCCCGGATTCTGATGACTTGTTTTCTGAGCAGTTTATCCAGACATCTTTGCCGTTTGGGCTGCCTCCGTATCATTACTTGGTTGACATGTTTTTGATGGTCCCTAGTGCTGCGATTATTAAAAACGAGCATTTGACATTGAATGCTTCAATGCCCACTAGTGATGCATGGCTGGAAAGAATTGGTATGGATCGATGGCAAATCCCACTTGCAACGAACATGGTCTCAATTGATCAACCTATTATGACGTTTGTGTTCCAAAGTGGTGAGAGTTTGGACGACTTCGCCGTCAGTACAATGGCCACAACTCAACAACCAGTGGGAGAAAGTTATACGATTACGAAAAAGAAGATTTCTGATGCGTTAATGTCCACTTCAAGCGAGGTTGCAAAGGCGGTTATTGCTAGTAGCGATAACTTCTTTGATAATTTCGCGCGGCTGTGGGTGAGTGAGCTAGGGTATGAGACATTGTTTCATTCGGTATTTTGTCAAGTGAATGCACAAATTCATGAGCTGAGCTATTGTTTGAGGATCAGTGATAATGGTGCAGAAGTATCTTTGATTGGCAAGCCGAATGAAGACGAAAAGCCGAGGTTAAAGAAGCGAAGTCGTATTCCTGACAATAGATTAAGCAAGCGAATGTTTGGGTTCCATAAATCAGAAGACGAAGACTGTGATGACCCACCTGAAGACGATCCTGACGCGTTTGACTTTTTGAACCCGTATGACTACAAGTATGAAGCCAAGATGAAGATGATGCGGAAGTTACGGATGATGATGAATAAGTTGGGTGAAGGTCTGGACGAGGGGAATGACGATGGTGATGATTCTGAGTATGATGATTCTGAGTATGAGGGTGAGGATGAAGGTGAAGACGAAGGTGAGGATGAGGATGGAGGTGATGACGATGATGATGAATCACTGGCTTATGAAGAAGATTACCAAGAGATGGATGAAAATGGTCTTGATATTCTGTATGGTGCTATTCGTGATGAGATATCCGATCCCCAGATGAAGATGCCACAAACAATGTACCCAGTATATCCCTTCCATCAGGCAGTAGTGGATACTGAAGACCCATTGATCCATGCATTGCATGCTGGTACGTTAATGTACTATATTGGCAAAGAGCTAACGAAACAGTACGCGAGAACCTTGAAAATGCAGAAGAGTTAGAGGAATTAGAAACTGCCGCACCAAATCCAGTTGTGCGAATAGCTAAAGCTCCACGCATGGCATTGCGAGCCAAATTGCATATTTCCAACGCGGGCCGAAGGATTTTCGGGAAAGCAGCGAGCACGGATGTACAAGACGCAGGTGATGTAGATACCAGTGATATCGATACTGAACGGGAAGATGATACCCAAGGCCCTGAAGAAGTTGATACAGAATTAGAAAGGGGTACCAAATTGAGTGAGGAAGAGCTGGATGATACCGGAATTGAAGGAGACACTGAATTCGAAGGAGATGAAAGTACAGATACCGAAGAGACCACTATGGAAGATGAACCACTTATGAAGCGGGGTATTCACAAGCACCAATTTGTTAACAAGGAGGAACGGAAGGATGAATTTGGAGATGGATGCACCGAGGTTACATGGCGAAGAGTGTTTACCCATTCATTGTTTGGGGAGCCTGCAAACTTCTGTACCGCCGAACAAATGAAGCAACGCAGTTAGATCGATTAATATTATATAGCTTTTCTCAATTGCCAGATTTCCTTCTTTTGCATTTTTCTGTATCTCGGCTCCTTCTTGCTATCTTTTGCCACGCCTCGTGCGGCTTTTGAGTTTCATCTCTCATTCAGGAACTTGTAGTCAAAGTTTGAATAAGGTTCGAGGAATTAAATTTTGAGCTATGCACCGCAGGCGTAGGAGCCAATCCTGAAGGCTCACCCTTGTGATAAGCTGTGGTCAGTTTCGGTGCGAGTGATGGGCTATTGGTGTCAAAAGCCCATCCATATTGTCCCTGCTGGGAAGGAAGACTGGCAGTTGTGGTGATATTTAGATCAGCAAGAGTTTTTCCCGAGACTGCAGTGACAGAAACGGTTACTGTGTTGTTGCCTGCTGCAGTACCACCGCCCATGGCGAGACAATCCTCTCTGTAGAATGATCCATATGCCACGTGGTAGGCATGGACGGAAACCAATATCAAGACCACGATTAAAGCCACACACCAACGTCGGATAATAATAAGGTTACTCTCTACGGCGAGTTGTGCATCTATCCATGATTGTTTGGAGGCATAAGGGTCCAACATTTCCATTTCCTCCAGAACCTGATCTTCTTCAGTCGTTGGCATATTTTTATTATTGTAAGTGATAGTGAGTGCGGAGAGAGGTTTTAAATGGATTATGATTTGAAGGCATTGAAATTATTGTTTCAAATTAATAAGGTTCATTGATTCTCATCTGGATTCAACCTTAATTTAACAAAAAAAAGTATCTCCATCGTGCTTAGATTTTCAGAATCACCAATCCAGATATTGTTTTACTATTACTATTAATTCGTTTTTTCTTCTTTCTTTTCAACCAAGATCAAGATCAGAATCTTCATCAATAATGAGCAGGAGTGTGATGTTTTTATGGAGGTTATTTTGCTCACCGTTCTTTCTATTGCCGTTGATATTGGCAGGAGGGATACACTTAGCAAAAAACTATTTGATACAACGAGGCCGCCGGATACAACTTAACATGGAGGCACAAGATGCATTTCGATTAGCATAAACCGGAAAAATGAGGAGGCAAAAACGAAATCAGTTTGCTTGTATAAATTTCATCGTATATGTTTCGTACCACAGTGGGTTATAAAATAAGACTAGTTTTATTATATTGCTTGTTCTTACGCTATTGCTTCAGGTCCAACTGGAGAACCTAGGATATCCAACAGCAGATCAAAAATGAGCGGTCCAAGAATTTTAATAGAATCTGGATCCAACACATTTGAAATGGTTGCCTTGGTCCTGCACCCTTTTGTAACTGGTTTGCCGGCCATTCGGTCTTTCAACCACACCACGGCGCTTGGGATACCTAGCGCAAACTCGCTGACATGCTCACTGACCAGATCCTTGTTCATCTCCATATTGACACCTTCCGAACAGTAATGGTCAAAGAGTTTTTCCGCGTCACTGAACGGTGCAATTTCGTCCAACACAGAATGGTAGATGAAGAATGGTGCGTCCGGAATATATTTGCCCTGGGTATTTTCATCCAGCACCTTCTTAGCGAATGGTAAATTCAAAATTCCGCTGCCAACTGTACTGTAATCATACCAATCCTGGAAAGCAAATTGAAGAACGTCCTCGATCAAACACTGTTTGGATGCCTTTTTGAAATCATCCGCTTTATCCTTCACCAAATACTCATCCAATGCGGCACTAAACTCTGGGTACTCTTGGGCTAACCCCATGATACCTGCAGGAACGAGCCCCACAAATGGACCTTTATTAACAGCAGTGGCAACAGAAGTGATATTTGGAACCAACCCGCCGACTGCAACGCCAGCAATATCCAATTCTGGGTAGTAGGTTGGCGCCAATTCAGCTGCCCACGAGGATGCCAGTGAACCACCAGAATAACCCCACAAGGCAACAGTAGCATCTTTATCAATTCCAGTAATATCATTTGAATCCAAAGCGGCTCTGATGGCATCTAAAGTAGCATGGCCGGCCTGGATCCCCGCGGTAAATGCGGCCTGTGGACCCTCATAATCAGAGGTAACGACCACCCAACCAAGATTCAACACAACATCAATCATTGCCATTTCGATCTGTGAACTCAATCCGGACGGGTCGGACATGGTCTGTAAGACATATGACGGAGAACAGTCAATGCTTGCAGCATCTTCCGCGGTTTGGTATGACAAGAGTTTGGAAAAGTCGGCATTGTGTGGCACAAGAATAGTCGCGACAGTAGCTTCTGGTGAACCAGAAGAGTTTGAAGTCCGGTAAAGGATTTGATGAGACCCGGCAAGATCTTGGTCCAAGAACAATAGTCCCGGAGGGTTTGTGGTCTTTCTGTGCCGTAGAATCTTCCCCAATGGCTCATCTTCGTACCCATCAGGCGGAGAGTAAAACGGGTCTTCACTAGGTTTCAAAACTTTACCGTCCCGTTCAGTAAGCGGGACAGCGGCTGCCAATGCGGCCATAGCGGTGGTGAGGATGGTAGTGAGCCGCATTCTTTATACTCCCGTGATCAAATATCTCCCTAAGCTGACAAGGCGAAGTGAGAGAGAAATAGGTTGAAAGATGGAAATTAGATATCGGCCTATCGGCAGGTTTATATAAACAATTGAAATATTGGAGAACGATGAGGGGTCTTGGTGAAATCTGCACACGATGCAGGGTAAACAAAAAAGACCGTAAACCCCAGTCAATAGTTTGTTTCTATGCCGACGCCTCAGAGCCTATAGAATTGCAAAACTGTTTCTCAAACTACTAAAAAAAAAACGTCCCTATGCCGAAGCTGCATCTACTTTAGCTTGATTGCATGTGGATTGCATGTGGTTAGCGTATGTGAGTTGGATGCAGCTTTTTGTACTCTGTCGGTCCATTCTCATGTCATGCATTCCCGCGAATCTCGTTTTGGGCCCGATCCGTCGTCAACAAATCCGAGTGGCCGATCTGGGTTGATCACGGCATGACCACCAAGAGATTCATCGTCCAACACGATTTTTCGAATAATACTTTTCATTGCTGAGTTACTATATCCATATAGAGAGTCTACTTCTTTTTGTTTAAACTGACAGAGATCTGCATCACCACCCCACTTTGCTGAAGCATTCAAACGACGATCGACACATAACGGGATCCTCTGCCGAGGTATCATATGCGCTTGCAGTAAAAAAATTCTTATTCTACAAAGAAATAGGCTATATAGCTACAGACATAATAACGTTTTACGTTTTCCCCGGATAGGGACGTTCTAATCTGGCATTGGGTTAAAGGGAGCGGCACAAAATGCGGGGAAATAGTAGACAATTTAATGCCGACAAGAAACATTTCCGCAGGCACACGGTACGGATAGGGGGTACTTTACCCAGGTCACCAGAGCTTCACCGCCTGAAAACGTCCCGCCAAGGCTAGAGAAAAAGCTGAAGCCTGGAGGTTACATTCTGGCTCAATGCAGATCTAGATGTATATGCCTAGGGAAAGGGCCGCTGTGACTGCCGATGCGGCTTGTGAAACATATTTTCTAGCTTGCCAACAAGCTTTTATTGTCTTAAAATTATTTATTTATAATGATAGGCTCCACGATCAAAATCACAAAGACGAGATATAGTCGAACCATTGGACAAAGTCGGAAAGACATTTCTCCTTCGCGAACTTGACCTTTGGAATGGATACATCACCCTTGATTGCAAACCCATGTTCAATATCAGATGACAGAGTCATAAAGTAATCAACCTTGTTTTCAGTCAAGATCTTTTCAGTAATCTGTCGCTTATCTTCTGGGTAAGCACTGTCTGATTCAGCAGCAGAAATGAACAATGGAGCTTTGATTCCTTTAACATCGTCTTCAGTGACAAAAGATGGATGAGCAATACCACCAGCCTGAACTCGCTTTGGATCAGATAGGAGACGGCAAGAATACTTCGCACCGAAACAGTACCCAGTGGTAGCGATAAACTTTGGCTTAAGCTCATCTTCAATGGCCTTCAAAGAAGATTCAATGATTGAACCAACAACTTCTTCGCCGTGGTTTACAAGCCAAGATTGGACTGTAAACCCTTCTGGCAACGGCAGTGGGACAGGATCATCGTTGAACAAGTCTGGCATCACCACGTAGTATCCAGCATTGGCCAAGGCGTCGGCAACAAGCTTGTTGTTGAGGAAAATAATACCAAAAACATCGGAAAGAAATAGAACAACTTTGCCGCAAGTCTTGTCACCAGAAACATAACAGTCAACACCAGCAAATTTGGTGAATTGGCCGGTTGGTTCGCCAGCTGTGACACGGTTTGTTAGCTTTCTTTCCTTTTTATCTCTGTGGAATACTTACAGTGTAGAGAAGCTTTCAAACAGCAGTTGCTTGGAGGATTGGAAGCCATTTTTTATATGTCTGAAAAAAAATAATGTTTTGCATACTATTCGTGGTTCTTTTATAGTTTTTAATCGTCGGAATCAAGCAGCCTACCGTTTGCTCATCACTAATAAGCTCCCGCCGTTATTTATCATCACTAATAAACTAGCATCGATCGTCGTTGTTTATCATCACTAATAAGCTCCCGCAATTGTTTGTCATCACTAAAATTTCTAAAATCGGCGGGCGGCTGTAGCATCTCCGGGAAATCCTGCGCAGGGTTTCTTCATATAGTACATGGTTACCCGCCGCACTAATCAACGGAATCGGCAATAATACACTCCCCTTTTTTTGTTCCATAAAACGCCCATACACTTTAAGATTATATTGATAATATACTATACTTACATCTAGTTCTTACCAGCACCGGCTCGGAAGTAGATAATATCACCATCTTCCACAACGTAGTCCTTACCCTTTTGCAACAATCGTCCAGCGGCCTTGACAGAAGCTTCGTCACCATATTCAACCAAATCTTCATACCTGGTAACGTTAGCCAAAATAAACGTCTTCATCAGATCATTGTGGATAACACCAGCAGCTTGTGGAGCTTTGGTACCCTTTCGGATAGTCCATTCTCGAACTTCATCAGCACCACTGGTAAAGAATGAAATCAAGTTCAACAAGTTTCGCATAGTCACAACAATCTTTGGCAAAGCAGATTGTGTGCCCAAGGTCTTCAATTCTTCTTCTCGTTCAGCATCGGTTTCCATGTGAGAAAGTCGTTCTTCCAATGAGACAGAAATTGGAATGATAACATCACCTGGAGATTCCTTGTCAATCCATTCCTTGATTGCCAACAAATGCTTGTTCTTCTTTCGGATATAATCTCGTTCGGACAAGTTTACCAAATAAATAGCTGGCTTGGCGGTCAACAAAAGCATGGAGTTGATGATTTCTGCTTGCTTTGGAGTCCAGGTACCGTTAGCAATTCGGTTACCATCTTCCAAATACCGAATCAATTCCTCAGCGAATGCAGCTTCTTCCTTCTTGTTCTTGACTTCCAAGGATTGACCACCTCGCTTGATAAGCTTTTCAACATTTTCCAAGTGTTGCTTGGCAAATTGAATATCCTTAATTCGCAATTCGTCTTTGATAATCTTCAAATCTCGCACTGGATCGACATCACCTTCGATATGAATAATTTCGGCGTCATCGAAGCATCGAACAACTTGATAAATAGCGTCGACAGCTCGGATATGGGACAAGAAAGCATTACCTAGACCTTCACCAACAGAAGCACCTTTAGTCAACCCAGCAATATCGTAAACGGTCAAAAACGCTGGAACCTTGGAAGCAGGCTTGTACATAGTACATAGCTGATCAAACCGGCTTGATGGAACAATAACTCGAGCTTCTTCTGGGTCGATAGTTGCAAATGGGAAGTTGGCAGGGTTACCCAATGGACATCGGGTAATAGCTTGGAAAAATGTCGATTTCCCGACATTGGCCAACCCAACGATACCGGCCTTCAAGTTGTTACCTGGTCGCCCAAGTAGAACCTTTTCTTCCTTAATTTGCTTCTTTGGTGGCATCTTTTTTATATATATATCTCAGTGATGTGGTTTTCCTTCTGTGAGATTCTACGTGTTGTGAAAAAAAATTAACAAAGTCGGGTAAAAGTTTCAATCGTTTTTGCGACCCCGGACTGGAATTTACGCTGAAAGCGTGCTAATAAATACACAAAGATTCTATATCGCCCCTATGATTCTAACCATTCTCCAAACTTATCAAGTCGGTTTGCTTCGTCTTCTTGTTCATCACGTTTCTTGGTCTTTTTATATTGTTCTTGTGATTCCATGATCCATGCCTCAACTTTGCGTCCGTCAAAGTATCTCCCCGCCATGGTTTTGATACATTTCTGCGCATCTTCAGCCTCACTAAATTTCACTGTCATAATTCCTTCCGGTTCGAGATTGTACAGGACGACGCTGCTAACTGGTCCAAGTTTTTCACACTCATCTCGAACATCTTCTTTAATGTCTAGCTCAGCAGTGACGTCTTTATCCAATTCGTCAAGTGTGAAAATATGCTTTAGAACCACAACCTTTTGATTCTTCCGAGCCGGCTGATCTTGGATATCATCATCCCATTTAGCTAGTTTATTATTCATCTTTTTCAAGGACCGTTGTATCTGAGCTTTTTCAGTTTGTGACAAGTCCTTCTTTTTTGGTTTGGATTGTTGATCTGTTTTCTTATATGACATATCGGCCACTTCTACCTTGATCTTCCCATCGTCGACTTGACCAAATCGAAGTTCCTGATCATCCATCATTTCAATGGCCAATTCGACGCTTTCTGGCTTGAAATACACGATCAGAGCATCTCCCTTGGTTTTGTCGTCATCATCACGATACAATTTGATCCTCTTGTCCCCAGTCTTCAAATCTTCTGCAATCATCCCATACCTGCTGAATATCTGTTCCAATTCTTGCTCAGTAACATCTTTAGGTAAATTAGACACGTAAACAGCAGTATTCTGCCTCTCTCCTTTTTTCTTTTTCTTACTTATCTGGTCTTCATCATCGCCTTGTTTACGCTTCTTGTGTTCGTAACCCTGCTGTTGTCGTTCTATCTCTTCATCCAGATGAGTCGGATTCCACACACCATTAACTCCATCAAACTCATATTCTTGACCTTCTTCTTTTAGGATATATTTTTCTTTCTCCTGGTCATATGAAATCCTTGGATCAGTATCGGCATTCTGTGGCTTCATCATATAGATATTGATGATTTGGAAAGGAAAAAAGGAGAGAAGACCGAGCGCGCGCGCGTCTCCCCCGACCAACCACTATTTTCTCAATTTCGCAAATGCCAACACACACACTTTTTTTCAATCATTAAAGACACACATCTCAAGAGACAGCGTTTTAAATGTCCGCATTGACATACAAAAAGAACGACGACTTGGACAGTCTTGATAAGATGACAGTCTTTCAAGACTGTCGAACGGCTTTCAAGGCGTCTCCAATTCAAGCGCGAAAATGTCGTTACTTGTTGACTAAACTAGTTCGATTAATCGCGGCTGGTGAGACGTTTCCTCCTGATGAAGCTACCGACTTGTTTTTTTCAATCACTCAGTTGTTTCAGCAAAAAGACCCGGCATTGCGACAAATGGTTTATTTGGCCGTCAAGGAATTGAGCGGGATGGCCAATGACGTGTTGATGGTGACTAGTTCTATCATGAAGGATGTACAAGTGAGCAATGAAGTGATTTATAAGCCAAACGCTATTCGTGCATTGGTTAGAGTAATCGAGCCAAGTACTGTTCAAACAATTGAACGATTGATGAAAACAGCGATTGTTGACCGTCACGCTGGGATTTCGTCTGCTGCATTGGTGTCATCATATCATTTGGTCCCAGTGGCTAAGGAAACTGTACGACGATGGGCGAATGAAACTCAAGAAGCAGTTTTGGCACAGAAAAAGTTCCCACAAAACTCGTTGGACGCGAAATATGCTTCTGGTGCTTCGTCAATGACTCAATATCATGCCTTGGGCTTGTTGTATCATTTGCGATCCCATGACAAGATGGCGTTGATGAAGATGATTCAACAATTTAGTTCTGGTAACGCGTTGCGGAATTCCAATGCTATTGTCATGTTGATTCGGTACATTGCTCGAATTGTTGACGAAGATGCCAATTTGCGACCGGCATTGTTTCAATATTTGGAAGGATGGTTGCGACACAAGTCTGATATTGTTAACCTCGAAGCAGCCAAGACTATTTTGAGCATGAAGAATGTTTCCGAAGGTGAAGCCTCGTCAGCAATTGCTGTACTACAAGCATTTTTGGGGTCGCCTCGAACAGTGTCCAAATTTTCTGCTATTCGAATTTTGAACAAGTTTGCCATGGTCAAGCCGCAAGCAGTGATATCATGTAATGTCGAAATTGAACAGTTGATTAGCGACAGCAGTCGATCAATCGCTACATATGCTATTACAACCTTGCTCAAGACTGGTAATGAAGATTCTGTTGACCGGTTGATGAACAAGATTTCTGAATTTATGAATGATATTAGCGATGAATTCAAGATTATTGTGGTGGATGCTATTCGATCATTGTCTTTGAAATTCCCAGCTAAACATGCATCCATGTTGTCATTCTTGGCAGGTACTCTCCGAAACGAAGGTGGTATTACCTTCAAGACTGCAGTGGTGGAAGCATTGTTTGATATGATTCGATATATTTCACAATCGCGAGATGCTGCATTGGGTCACTTGTGTGAATTTATTGAAGATTGTGAATTTACAGAGTTGACGGTAAGGATTTTACATTTGCTTGGTGTCGAAGGTCCAAAGACTGCTGTGCCAACCATGTACATTCGATATATTTACAACCGAGTGGTGCTTGAAAATGCCGTTATTCGAGCCGCTGCTGTAACAAGTTTGGCCAAGTTTGCACTGGTTGAAGACAAGGCGGTACAGCAATCTGTCAAGGTTTTGTTGACACGATGTTTGGATGATGTTACTGACGAAGTAAGAGACCGTGCTGCATTGAGTTTGAAATTGATTGGATTGTCTCCAGAAGTGGCCGAGTCCTATGTATCACCAAAGGCCAAATATTCTCTTCCTCAATTGGAACACAAGCTTGCCATGTATGTATCTGGTACCAAAGATGACTTGTCTAGTCCATTTGATATCACTACTGTGGCATTGATCACTGAAGAGGAAGCACGAGCTGAAGCATTGAAGCAACGAACCCAGTCTACCGAAGAACCAAAGAAGGAGAAGGTCACAGTGGAAAAGCCACACGAAAGAGAGTTGGCTCGAGAATTGCAAGCCGAAAAGTATGCCAAGCAGCTTGGTGCTATTCCAGAAATTGCTGCATTTGGTCAATTGTTGAAGTCTTCGGCTGAATTACCATTGACTGAAAGTGAGACTGAATACGTGGTGACTGCGGTCAAGCATGTGTATGCGGAACACTTCGTTGTTCAATACAATGTAACTAATACCCTTGACGAAACTCTATTGGAGAATGTTCATGTCGAATCTGCCAGTGATTTGGAAGAAGTGGACTTTATTGTGCCAATTGACAAGTTGGAACATAACCAAACTGGTTCTGTCTATGTGTCATATGCCAAGCCTGAAGAGCTGGTAGTTACTACTATGGAAAATTTGTTGAAGTTTGTTTCCAAGGAAATTGATCCATCTACTGGTGAAGCACAACCAGATGGGTTCGATGATGAATACAGTTTGGAAGATATGAATGTGGTTATTGGAGACTATGTGACGCCTGCATATGTCGGCGACTTCGCTACTCAATTCCATGCATTGCCACATCAAGCGGAATCATCGTTCAAGTTGTCTGACCGGACTATTTCTCAAACAGTTGAGGATATCATTACCGTTCTTTCAATGTCTGCATTGGAATCTACAGATATCCCAACCTCGGAAACTTCGCATACCGTCAAATTGTTTGGCCGAACTACTAATAAAGAAATGGCGGCTTGTCAAGTAAGAATGGTTTATAGTAGTAAGAATGGTACTACGATTAAGGTCACCGCAAAGGGTGAAAGCGAGGACGTTCCAGAACTTATTGTCGAATCTGTGGGTAGTTTAAGTAGTTAATTTTTGTGGTTATTAATAATTTTTTTTCTTCTTCTCTTCTTTTGATTAGTACAGTTATCTTCAGAGCGCGTACTAATTCAGACTTTCAGTCTACAGTATTCTTGGATAGTATTGGCAATTTCGCATATGCGGCTCATTTAGGGAAACTGTATATTCTCAGGGACAGCTAAAAAAAAAAAAAAACAACAACACAGAGCATTATAAAATTCAAGCTCAATTCCTGGCCATATTCAGAGCTAGCTGTTTTTATTGTTCACCGCGATGTCCTCTCTCGTCACCAAAGAAGCCGAAAAACGCAAGGACGCGGCCCACCAAAACTGGAAAGTGATAACTCTTTTCTGACTCTTATAAGCCCAGCATAATCATGTCCAACCGGCAACAGCGGTTTATACACATTTACAACTGCGTTTATGAGCTGTTCCCTAAAGATCGCCGAACATTGCTAGTACCGTATCCAGAAAGGTCGCAGGAAGGGGGCGTTTGCGTGCTGGTTGACTGGTCCAACATTTATATCAGCTTCAAAGAACTGCGACAGCTGGAAGCGCGTATTCGGAATAACCATGAACAGGTTCACTACTCATTTGACATGCATGCATTCAATTTAATTCTGCTTCGTGGAAGAGCATGGCAATGTAAACATATTTGTGGATCGGATTTGAACAGGACTGAACAAGAGACATTACGCGCTGCCGAGAGGTTGGAATACAGCATTTCAATTAAGCAACGAGTAGGTATTTATCAAAATCAACAACGAGTGGGCTCCAAAGAGCACGGTGTTGATGAGGCTATTTGCGATGCAATTCAACGGCGCGTGAAAACTCAATCACCTGGAATTTTGGTGTTGGCCACAGGCGATGGTCAACCATCAGATTCTAATCGGGGCATTGGGTTTTATGACTCAGTCAGCCAAGCCTTAAGTCTAGGATGGACAGTTGAATTGTACAGCTTTGGGTCAAATTTGAGCAAAGCATGGAGTGTTTTACGGAATGAATATCGAACCCAATTTTGTATAATTTTTTTGGATGATTTTACCGATTCATTGATCAAGGCGACTTAAAGAACTTCATTTTGTGCGGCTTGGGAAAAAAAAAAAAAACTTTCATATTATTCCAACACCATAAAATGAAAGAACTCAATAGTCTTAAAAAGGGGCCATCACAACTACTGCTGAAATACCCACTAAGGGTGATTCAGCAAGTAAGTGCGATTGCTCCTGCTACTTCATCACAGAATCAGGCTGTACAGAAATTTTTCGATACTTGTCACGTCAGTCTGAGCCGAGTTGTTAGCGAGCCGGAGAAAATCGATGGACTATCTTCAATGCCAGAGGTAGCATTCATGGGCCGCAGTAATGTAGGGAAATCAAGTTTGTTAAATGCATTGTTGTATCCTCAGAGTCGAGATAAAGCTGCGATAGCCAATCGAGACTATGCTCGAGTGGCCAACCGCCCGGGGTATACCAAGACTTTGAACTTTTACACCTGCGGTAGACAAGTCAGAGTAATTGACATGCCCGGGTACGGTTATGGGTCGAAAACAGATCAGGGGAACTTGATCAGAAGCTACTTGACAAACCAGCGGTCTTTAAAACGGGTGTATCTTTTGGCAAGTTGTAAACAGGGCCTTACTGACTTGGATAATATGGCCATAGACATTATGAGCCAAGTTGGTATACCTTGGCAATTGGTATACACGAAACTGGATAAAATGATTACCAAACCTGAGAAACTTACATCATCATCGAGTCAGCTCAATGAAAAGACTGAACGAAAAGCATTCTTGTCCAAACTGTCCAAGACCAACAAACCAAAGACGACATTTGACGAAATGCTATCACTACAAGACACAAATCGCATCAATACGCTCATCTCAGACGGTCTAACTCTAGTGGAATCAAATCCAGTAGTGTTTGAACAAGTCATTGGCACATCATCGACTAAAAGACTCAATTATTTAGGCATTCCACAACTTCGTACGTCAATTTTCCAAGCATGCGGTTTATTACGCAAAGCATAATTTATATAATATATAACATTCTTTTTTTTTTTTTGTTTATAACTAAAATCGTCCTCCTCCACGACCGCCTCGTCCGCCGAATCCACCATCACCTCCTCCTCGAGAGAATCCACCGCCTCGTCCACCGAATCCACCACCGCCTCGTCCACCGAATCCACCACCACCTCGTCCACCGAAGCTACTGCCACCACGGCCGCCGCCGAATCCACCACGACCTCGTGGAGCACCACCGCCACGGGCACCAAAGCCTCCTCGACCTCGTGGAGCGCCGAATCCACCTCGGCCACCTCTGCTACCACCAGCCTTCTTTACTCTTGGTACTGTAGTCTTTGGTTTTGGAAGGAATCGTTCCAATGGGAGAAGCTTATCCGGACTGATATAAAATTTGTCACCATCCTTGAAAGAAGTAGCTTGAATCCCTTCAGCTGGCTTGATGGTGAAATACACTTCATTCATTGGACCCAAAATCTCATCCACCTTACCAACTTGTGACTTGTTTTCTAGAAAGATTGGAGCATTGAAATATGGAATCTTGGTGTTGATTGACCGACAGATAATATCACCTTCACATGGATGCATAAAAGCACCCATTTCAATTACTGTATCTGGTGGACCTTGTGGGGCAGAGAAGCCGCCACGGCCACCTCTACCACCTCTAAAGCCTCCTCGTCCTCTGTTCATTTTTATAGTTTTTGAATGTTAGTGGTGATGAGAAAAGTTTTTTTCGCAATTTTTTTTTCCCGCGGCTTTGTCGAAATTTTTCATAGGGAATGGCGCGCGGCCCCCGCCTCACGACATTGGGAAGTTTATATATTTCAATCGACTTTTTCCTTTAGAAACCGCAATGGACTTTAAGGCGAGGAGAATCGCCAAAAGTAATTGGCTTGAAGGAAAGTGTAAAAATGTGGGGAAAGTGGTTGATGAGGTTTATAAGTTGATGGAGGATGAGGGTGAACTAGAATGTTTGGTGGAAGATGGCTGTTTAGAGTATGTTGTGGATGAAGACTGTTTTTGGATAAGCTCGCTAACCAAAGACTTTAGATTTTTATGGACTCGTGGCGATATGAAGTCGGATTTGCAGATACGATCTGTTGCAAAGCTGGTGGTTGCGAATAACTCGGTAGAGGCGATTGCTGATGAAAAGTTTGATGCAGTGTTTCAAAGGGCGTTGTCAATATTGGTGACAAAGTTGGATCTCGATTTGATAGGGTTTATGACGGTATGCTTTGAAAGTTTGCATTTACCGGTAGTGAGGAAGCTGGTGGCTCCGTTGGTATCAATTCCAATCTGGACAGCGGTTAGTGAACCATACCGTGAGCGGTTATTACAAAATACTCATTTAAAGAAGCAATGGCGCGGGTACAACAAAAAGTTCGACAAGAGTAGTGAGCAGGAACAGGCAGTGATGAAATTTCAGCGCAACTGGTTATACTCGATTGTGCTTTTGGCAATCAATAGCCGTGATGCCTCAATTGTCAATCTGTTGGTGGTCATTTTGGGGCAGATTCCTACGCGCCGATACACGGCCACGTTATTACGCGATTTAGACATTCTCTCGGTGTTCAACGATAAGCTTTTGGAGCATTACTTGAACTTTCCAATTGACGATTTCACAGGCGACGCGCTATCCTATGATCAAGCTTATGATCGCGCCGCGGATCAGATCAAGCAGATGCAACAGGTTGCTTATGAGTACAAGGAATTGAAGCTATTGGCGCTGGCAAATGTGTCGTCTGTGGCCAAGGACATGGAGGATCATTTATCGCAGCTCAGTAATGACCGGTTGGTGGAGTTTGCTCAGAGAGTAGGAATTCGTACCAGTGGGTACGATGGGTATAGCATTTTGGGTGCATTCAAGCGGTTCCAAATCCCGACCTTGTTGACAACAAAAACAGACCAACCAACTGAAGGAATTTTTGATTACGAACCACAGTTTCAACCCTCTTTGGCCCAGAGCCTTAGTATCAAAGATCTCCAAATTAAAATTACCCAGTCACGTCATGCAAGGTACCTTCTAGACGCCAAGAAGCATATCGTCTCGGTATTAGACAGAGTAGGTGCCAGCACGACTCAAAAACGGAAACGAGATTTCGAAACTTCTGTCAAATTCAACGGATCTAGTAAATATGCTGCCAAGATTCGTGGCGATCCAGCAGTGGTGAAGATTGTACACCCACAAGTTGGACAAGTTCATCCATCACTGGTACAAGTGGAGGCCAGCATCGAACCAAGTAACAACAATTCTTGGCAAGTTAATCCCGGGGAAGCTGTATACTTTTTACAAATTGATGAATCATCGGTCTCACACCTTCGGAGCGGGATTGTCGTGGAATCGGGGAAGACGATTCGCGTTAATGTTGACCCGAGTAGGTTCCCAGCTCACGACAAGCCAAATCCTGAACTACGCGTCATACAAGACATGAATATGATTATTCGACATGCAAAACCTCCGGTTGAATTTGAATGGGGAAATGATCTACCACAATGGATGGAGGATGCATTGTTGGGTATTGCCAATGGACCGATGTCGGATGCGACTATGGATGATGATGAAAAGCCATTGAATTTAGTTCCGGAGCTAACGCGGCAGCAAAATAAAGCATTAGCAAAGGCAATGCAGTCTAATTTATGCGTGATCAGAGCCCCACCATACACGGGAAAAACTGAACTAGTAGCTCGACTGTGTCAACAAATCCGCAACAAAGAACCTGGTAGTAAGACACTAGTAATCAGCCCCGGTAACTGCACTGAACTTGTCGATAAAATCACTCGATTTATCCCAGAGCTGGATGTTTTTAAAGTCGATTCTGACCATGTTGATAACGATAAAGCCGCATTTGAGCCGCCGGGTGGAGTCGGAACCCTGGCGCATGCGTTTATTACTCGGGCAAGGCTGTTGCACGAAATCGATCAGATGGCTGCAAGTAAGGGAATATCCGGGGCGCACGGAGATTCGTGCGAAACTGCAGAATATTTTTTCAGTTCGTTTTTGCGGGGAAAAGGTGGTGATCTAAGACGTGATCTTGGCTTATTACGGCCGGTAGAACTACTGAAGCCAGCGGAAGCGCAGCGGTATTTGTTAGACCGGGCCCGGGTAGTGGTGATGGACCCACGGTATAATCAGCAATTGCTGACGATGAAGCACGATAATTTGGTGGTGATTGAACCTTTGGACGATATTGAATTGATTCCAGCGATGACTAAAAAAACCCGGATGGTAGTGCTTGGTGATGCACTTGTGGGGTGGAAATCTGCCACGTCAATTGAACTGGCAGAAACATTTGGCGTCAGATCGGAAATTTCTCGGCTTTTCAATACAAATAGCAAAGACGGCGGCGAGAATTTCCCGGCAAATGCTGGTTTTGGATACAATGTTCAATCTATCGATATTGAATTAGATGCGGTTGAAGTACAACAAGGGATTTACCAGGACGAAACTCAAGCAAAATATTCGGTGGGATTATTCCAGTATATGCGGTTACTGAACTATCCAATTGAATCAATTGCAATAGTTACTACTAATATTGGACAAAAAATCCTAATTGACGATATTTTACGGAACCACCGTCACCGAGACATTTTTGGGGTGCCTAAAATAACTACAGATACAGAGTGGGTAGTTGGGCATTGCGACTACGTTATCGTGTCGGTTCCGCAGCCTGTTTTCGACTCCAGGTTGAGAAAGATTATTCCAAAAGCGAGACTCGGATTATATATCTTGGGTGGATCAATTCCTGGCAACAACTGTCCAGTCGGGAATCTCTCGGTTGTTACAAACGAATTATACGGACAAACAGACCGGCGCGACACTGGTGACAAATTGGGAGTTGAAATGCACAATTTGGAACATTTCCTGCAGTACGTACAGGAAATGACCAGCCAGAGGCTCCAGTACAACAAGGCAAAACCCTTACAAAGTTAGGTTTCAGAGATCCGGTTAAGCAGTTGGTTGAAAAGGATCGGATCGTCATCAGTGGGGGACACACGCACACTTAAATTCTGGTAAATGTGGCGCGCTTTTAGTTTTTTTTATGTTGCTTTTGCCAACCGCACCTAGTAGGAACAACCTTTATATAAAAAGACGCCAGTCTTTCCTCTTGGCTGTTTTTTTTTTTTTACTCTTTCTTCAATTATTTTTTTTTCTCTTTAGCGCTGCTGGCTTATTTTTGTTTTCATCCTTTTTTTCTCGTTACTCTTTCGAGACGAATTCAATTTTTTTAAGGCGCTCTTAATTTTTTTCTGTTGTTTATTGTTTTTTAACTGTTTCTTTGTTTAACAATGGACAACATTACTGCTCCACCTGGGAGTGTTCACAGCATTAGAGATGGATCTGTGATTCTTGGATCAATGAACAAGATTTTGGGTATGTTTTACAATCGGGTTAACAGGAGTTCAATTGCTAACGAATTATTCCTTTTAGTGGCAAATCGTGGTGAAATTCGTAAGTCACAATAGAAACGTTTGGTTGCCGTTTTTTCCGGTCGGTTAAAGCATACATATGTTATGTCGGCCAACTTTGAGCCGTATTGTTGAAAAATGACTCAGACGAGGAAAAAAAAAAAAAAATATTGGCAAAAACCACAACGGTCTTTGAAAATCAATGACGACATGCTAACACGTAGGACAAACCGGGAATTCGAATTGGGCTGCAGGATAATAAAGAAAAGGAAAAAGATTTTACGCAATTAATCCACCCCTAATGGTCGGATAATTTATACATGCGCACTTTTTATTTTTTTATTTTTTTTATTAATCCCGCGAGCTCTTGGAATTCTTGGTGGGGACCGCCAATATCAGCTATTCGAGTAAGTACCCTGTTTAATGCGGGCACTATGACGTTGCCTATCGTTGGCCGATTATTGGTCCAAATTTTTTTTTTTGTTTTACCCACTGAAACAACCATGCTAACCACTTTCAGATTTTCCGAACTGCACATGAATTGTCCATGCAAACTGTAGCTATCTATGCGCATGAAGATATTTTGTCCATGCACCGACTGAGTATGTTTTTGTGGAAAATAGGGCCATACTAACCTATTCAACAGAGGCTGATGAAGCATATGTCATTGGAAAACACGGCCAATACACTCCAGTTCAAGCTTATCTTCAGATTGACGAAATCATCAAGATCGCCAAGACACACGATGTTAATATGATCCACCCTGGGTATGGATTCTTGAGTGAAAACTCTGAATTTGCACGTAAAGTGGAGGAAGCTGGTATCGCTTGGATCGGCCCCCCACACCATGTCATTGACTCGGTGGGGGACAAGGTTTCGGCACGAAATTTGGCAAACAAGTGTAATGTACCAGTTGTTCCAGGTACGCCAGGTCCAATTGATGATGTATCAGAGGCTGCCACGTTTGTTGAGCAATACGGGTATCCAGTTATTATCAAAGCGGCTTTTGGTGGTGGTGGCCGTGGTATGCGAGTTGTGCGAGAAGGTGAAGATATTAAGGATGCGTTTAGCCGAGCTGTTTCTGAAGCCAAGACTGCGTTTGGTAACGGGACAGTGTTTATGGAACGATTTTTGGATAGACCAAAGCATATTGAAGTCCAATTGCTTGCAGATGGTGAAGGAAATGTGATCCACTTGTTTGAACGAGATTGTTCTGTTCAACGACGTCATCAAAAGGTGGTGGAAATCGCTCCAGCTATTGACTTGCCAGTGGAAGTTCGGGATAACATTCTTGCTGATGCAGTCAAGCTTGCACAAACCGCCAATTATCGAAACGCTGGGACTGCAGAGTTCTTGGTGGACAGTCAAAACAGACATTATTTCATTGAAATCAACCCACGTATTCAAGTCGAACATACCATTACTGAAGAAATCACCGGTATTGATATTGTGGCTGCACAGATTCAGATCGCTGCTGGAGCTACTCTAGCTGATCTCGGATTGACTCAAAAGCGAATTTCTATCCGAGGTTGTGCTATTCAATGTCGAATCACTACTGAAGATCCAGCCAAGGGGTTCCAGCCAGATACTGGTAAGATTGAAGTATATCGATCCACTGGTGGTAACGGTATTCGATTAGATGGTGGTAATGGGTTTGCTGGTGCAGTTATTTCTCCTCATTATGATTCCATGTTGGTCAAGTGTAGTTGTTTGGGGTCCAACTATGAAGTTGCCCGAAGAAAGATGCTTCGAGCTTTGATTGAGTTTAGAATTCGAGGTGTCAAGACTAATATTCCATTTTTGTTGACTTTGTTGACTCATGAGACATTTATCAAGGGCAAGTGCTGGACGACTTTTATTGACGATACTCCAAAATTGTTTGACATGATGACTTCACAAAACCGTGCTCAAAAGATGTTGGCTTATCTTGGTGATTTGGCGGTCAATGGATCTCAAATCAAGGGTCAAGTTGGGTTGCCAAAACTCAAGTCTGAAATCTTGTTGCCAGAATTCGATATTGATGTTACTCAACCATGTACTGAAGGGTGGAGAAATATCTTGGTTGAGCAGGGACCAGATGCGTTTGCCAAGGCTGTTCGAGACTACAAGGGTTGTTTGGTAATGGACACTACTTGGAGAGATGCCCATCAGTCGTTGTTGGCTACTCGAGTTCGAACTTATGATTTGTTGCAAATTGCTCCGTATACTTCTCATGCCATGAGCGGTGCCTTTGCTCTGGAATGTTGGGGTGGTGCCACATTTGATGTGGCGATGCGATTTTTGCATGAAGATCCATGGGACAGATTGCGAAAATTGCGAAAGGCTGTGCCAAATATTCCATTTCAAATGTTGTTGCGAGGTGCTAATGGTGTGGCTTACTCTTCTTTGCCAGATAACGCTATTGAGCAATTTTGTGAACAGGCCAAGAAGGTTGGTGTTGATATTTTCCGGGTCTTTGATGCGTTGAACGATGTTGAACAATTGCGAGTTGGTGTCGATGCTGTGAAGCGTGCTGGTGGTGTTGTTGAAGCTACCATGTGTTATTCCGGTGACATGTTGAATCCAAAGAAAAAGTACAATTTGGAATACTACTTGCAGATGGTTGAAGAGATCGTTGGTATGGGTACTCATATTTTGGGTATCAAAGATATGGCTGGTACTATGAAGCCAGCAGCGGCAAAATTGTTGATTGGGTCAATCCGAGAAAAGTATCCAGATTTGCCAATTCATGTACACACACACGATTCTGCAGGTACTGGTGTTGCATCTATGACTGCCTGTGCTATTTCTGGTGCCGATGTGGTTGATTGTGCTACTAATAGTATGTCTGGTATGACATCTCAACCATCCATTTCTGCTTTGCTTGCTTCTTTCCAAGGGTCTGTTGACAATGGTGGGTTGAAGTTGGATTATATCAAGCAACTTGATGCTTACTGGGGTCAAATGCGATTGCTGTACTCTTGTTTCGAAGCAGACTTGAAGGGTCCAGATCCAGAAGTTTATGAGCATGAGATTCCAGGTGGTCAATTGACCAACTTGATTTTCCAAGCTCAACAAGTTGGGTTGGGTACCAAGTGGACTGAAACTAAAAAGGCATATGAAGATGGTAACCGATTGCTTGGTGATATTGTCAAGGTGACTCCAACTTCCAAGGTGGTTGGTGATTTGGCACAATTTATGGTATCCAACAAGTTGAGTTATCAAGATGTTCTTGACAAGGCTGATTCTTTGGATTTCCCAGCATCTGTGTTGGACTTTTTCCAAGGTCTTATGGGTCAACCATATGGAGGATTCCCAGAACCATTGCGAACCAAGGTTTTGCAGGGCAAGCGAGAAGCATTGCATGAACGACCAGGGAAGTCTATGGCTGCATTGGACTTTGCAAGTATTCGAAGTGATTTGGAAAAGCGATTTGGCACAATTTCTGAATGTGACATTGCATCTTATAACATGTATCCAAAGGTGTTTGAAGATTACCGAAAGACTATTGAAAAGTTTGGTGACTTGAGTGTGGTTCCAACTCAATACTTTTTGTCTCCACCGGAAATTGGCAAGGAATTCTCTGTTGAGATTGACAAGGGGAAGATTTTGGTCATGAAGTGTCTTGCTGTTGGTGACTTGAGTGCCCAAACTGGTACTCGAGAAGTTTACTTTGAATTGAATGGTGAGATGCGAAAGGTTACGGTTGAAGACCGACTTGCTGCGGTTGAGACTGTTTCACGAATCAAGGCAGATCAACACAATCCAAATGAAGTTGGTGCGCCAATGGCTGGTGTTGTTATTGAAGTGCGAGTTGCTGATGACACTGAAGTCAAGAAGGGTGATCCATTGGTGGTGTTGAGTGCCATGAAGATGGAAATGGTTATTTCTGCGCCAGTTTCTGGTAAAGTGAGCTCGTTGTTGGTCAAGAATGGTGATTCTGTGGATGGTTCGGATTTGATTTGTAAGATTGTCAAGTCTTCTGCTCCATCCGCACAGGGGGAGATTCCAGTTGGGGTTCCATTGAACGATGGATCTATTAAGATTTAGATAAAAAAAAATGGAAATATGATAGTATGAAAGTGAAAATACGAAAATATAGGTGCGGTATGATGTTAAGAATAAAAAGTTTTAGATGTTTTGCAGGCCAGTAAAATTCAAGATACGAGAATCAAAATCAAAATCAAAGTGTTGTTCAGATTGGATATTCCAAGCTAGTAGTAGTAGCCCGACGATGATGCTAGAAGCCCAGAACAGATAGTTGTATTGATGTTTTGGAGGTAGAAGTGGTGGTGGATCTGCTGGCAGGAACTTGTGCATTTTAAAAGCCTGTTGCATTTGTGCAGTGATAGCGTCTGCAATCAACCAGTTTCTCTTTCCAGCCATTGACGGCCGGCCAACCGCGCGTTTGACATCCTGTGCACATCCAAAATCCTGTTTCAAGTCTTGTACCAGCTGGGCCGCCATGGCTTGAACAAACTCCTCACGGTGGTGGCAGCCCAGGATCCCCAGAGACTCTGCCAAATCCACCGCCCGGTCGCACGCCAGCTTGGACACCACCGCCAGTTGCCGAAGAAGCGTGATCGTTTGCAGGTCGAGTCCATCCTTGTCGTCAATGGCAAGGAGCGTGTACAGGTATGCGTTTGTGGTGTGGTGGTCGTCGAGTTGATGCATTGGTGGATGGGATTGTGAATGGAAATTGGTGGATATGGTCTTGGGACGAGAGTAGTATCGAGAGTGTATTTTAAAGAGGAGATGCGACAGAGGAAATGTCATGCGGCTTTTGCGGGTTGTCTAGGGAGCCGCGCCGCACCGGATTACGGAAGAAGGAAGACAAGGCCGCCTCCTTCACTGCTTCAGATGATTGTAATACACGAATAAAGGTTTTCACGCATACATCGGTATTTGCAATGCCGTCAAAGCAGATATTGCTTGTGTTCCAAAAACACGCAGATATCTCGATGCGGCCCAGTGCTCACATTAGTGGCGGTGAATAATAATGCAATGCCGACAGCCGGTCTTAGCACACTGAAACAACCTCGCTATATACGCCTGAGTTTTATCAAAACAATATGCATACCGCCGCATTTGCCGTTGTGAACAAAAACCTTGTTTTATTCATGACGGTACGTACCGCAGATGTATTATTTTTCACGCGGGTGTGATAATTATAATAAACTGTTTAGCAAATATTATTGCACTAGGTTTCATCGTTCCAAACGAGAGAAAAAAAAAAAAAAAAAAAAAAAAAAAAAGAAGCTGTGAAAGAAACCTCATTTCAATCAAAAAAAAAAGACGCCTCCGTATACAACTGCACATTGCCAAATTCTTCCAACTGCGTTCAATCATGGGGTCAGATCTGATACATGGAGCTAAAAATTCGCTAGGCGGCTTATCCATGTGCATAATCAAACAATCCTCTGTCATTAACGTTATTCCGGGAGAAATTACCTCCTGAAAAAAAAAAACCCGGTTCAGGGACAACCATGGAGAAAACCAGGATCTCCCCGAAAAGATGATCTGTGCATCGATCTGCCTCAAAAAAAACCTTGTATTGCATCGACAGGAAATTCCAGACGAGATTTAGGGAGGCGGGGGAGAGATAGGTGGTCCGGATATTATTATATGGTACATGCAAACATAATCGCCAGTACATGCCGATCTCTTTTGTTTCGTTTTTAATTAACAAACCCATTTAGTTGGTATAGGCGAGTGAGTCTGAAGTGGTGTTCCTATCCTTGCTCGTTGAACAATGCAAGCACTCCAAACTGTCCAGATACCGGAGATACCGCAAGATGTAGACAGCTTATTCTTGTTGAGTTCCAGTTCAATCGATCGCGGTGGGGGGAATTCCAGTAATCCTATCGTCGCGTTTCTAAATTCTGTAGGCTCTCGATATATCATAGCAATCAAAGATATATCCACTAAAAAAACAACAATAATAACTGCCCCCCGCGCAAAATCCCGTGCTCGACCGGTACTGTACCTGTCCCAACTGGAGAATGTGCGTTTCTTAGGCGGTGCTAGCCTGGCTTATCGATCCCCTGTCTTGTTAAGGGCGAGGCGGTGGCAGTTTTCTGTTATCACGCGAGCCGCGCGTATCCAAATGCGGCAACCTGCATTAGACTCCCACCCATATGACATGGGATTGAACTGAAATGCGGATCACAGCAAGGCAAGGCAAAAACACGGAAGATGGAACATGAACATGGTTAAAGCAAACTTTTTTTTTAAAATAAATACAATTATAACTTAATGCAACTTGATTCGACATCGTTTGGCTGTCGGTTCAGTAAATTTGTGAGGCCGGCTCATATGCTGCTCATCTACCATAACACGTAGACGTTTCAATTCCATTCGGTTCTTTTCCAACCGATGCTTATGATACAAATATAACTCGCCCCGTAAATGCGGGTAGCATGTCGCCAAAAGATCCTCTACTTTTGCATACACTGGCTCGCAAGGGATAAATGGCTTCTCTGGATCGGCAAGAATAGGTCGTGAATCCAAAAATCGGTCGTTAATTAGATCATCAGTTATCAACTGTGGGTATAGTTTGCTAATTGAAGACAATGAAGATGGCGGAGAAGTAGACAAAGAAGAGTAGGATGTACTTAGAAGTGACATTGGATCGTCAGAATCACTGGATTCTTCGAGGTCATCTTCATCAACAATTGATTCCAAGAGTAATGGACTTGGTGGATCAAGGTTGATTGGGACCGAGACACCAACTCCGGTCGATGGACTACAATTAAGATAATCAACAGTAGTATAAGCCCGGTCATCGACCTGAGATGCAAGATAGTCAATCGGACTCGTAATTGGTGATTCCAATTTCAACTGGTCGAGTCGTGTAGATAAATTAGATTCTTTTGTTTGTAGTCGTGGCACTGATTGTTTTCCACAGTCGTCACATGCATTATCAACCATCCCTAAAGCCAATGGGATGTGTCGTGGACTACTGCTTTGTTGTTTGTCGCTGTCCTTCCGCTCGTCGTCGTCGTCATCATCGGCGTCAACAGTCTCATACTTGTCGTGTATCGAAGTATCGTCTACATCTTCATCTGAGCATAAAGGAGATGCAGAACAGCCCAAGAAAAATAAAACCCCTGACATTTGGTATGAAATATATGGCACAAGAAAGGAAAAAAAAAAAAGACGAGGAACCCAATCGATAAGGGGATATCGACCTCTATATATACTTTCCCGGTCAGACGGGGGGATATTTTGAAAGCTAAGCGCTTAGCGATCCTCATTGCTTCGTTTCTTTTTGTGTGGGGCGCTGATTTAGGAGAAAAGGAAAAGAAAAAGCTTTGTGCCGATCGCGTCCAGGTTGCTTTTTAGACGCCGGCCGGGCGGTTAGCTAGCCCCCATCCCAAATCGGCTCTGTGGATCGGATTATAGGATTTTGGTTGGGACAAAAAATACTAGCTATCTATTAGCAAGATTGTTTTTGTTTTTGTGGCACAGCTGTTTGGCTTATTCGTTTCTTTTGGTTACTATATTATTATCACAATGAGAATAAGGCTTCCCTTTGCTATAGGATTCGGGCTCTTGTCGGTGATAGCTGCATATCTTGGATTCAGTAAACATTTGCATTTCAACCATGACAAGGTCCTGCATGCGGGGATGTTTTTCTTGCTGAGTCTGACATTCTATTGGATTATGGATACTCATCGGAAAAGATGCATTCAGATCACCGCAGTATTGATAGGCGGTGTCTTGGGGGTTGGTTCAGAATTCATTCAATCAATAGCAGTCCCGTCTCGAAGTTTTGATGTGTTTGACATTGTAGCGAATTTGGTTGGTTGTGCTGGTGCAGTCGCGCTATGCTCTTGGTATCATTTGAGATTGTTGGAACGGAAACGAAAGGCGCGTTATGAGATGCTAAGAGGGTCATCTGAGAATGTTGGTGCAAACGGTAGCGCTAATTCAAATGCAAATGCTTCTGAAGCCTCTATCGAGCCAGCTCAAACTGTGTAAATACTATATAAAAAATACTAACCATCTGATTTGATGCAGTCTGCCGAAACAGTAAAAGCCACTTTTTCTTGTGGATCAACAAAGCTTGCAAGAACTCTTCCCTTGTCATGGTACCCCTGTCATGGTAATCCTCGAATTTCCCATCGATACGTGTACATCCCCAAATGCATTGCTCATTGAAGTACGGTATCGGTGCTAGCTAGGGTGGATGTTCAACAAAGAAAGTGAAACTGAGACATGAATATGTGAATCAACCAACCAGAATATTCAGCCGGATTAGCCCAAATGGGCCAAACCGTGTCGGATATGGTTCAGACTACAGGGAATTACGTAAAGTAAAATGTGTGGAGCTTATTCTCGAATAAACAAAGCCCATTCCCAAAGTTTGGATAGACTCAAAAAGTCTGAACCTTTCTCCACAGTTTTCGCGACAAAGGGTATTCAGAAATTCAAAAATTGTGGGGGAAAAGCCTTGTTATGAGTGTCTTTTGTGTTTCGTCGACCCGGCCGAATGGAAATCGGTTAACATGTTGATTGCTCTTCCATCTAAGGTTCCGTGCATGAGCCGCGCAGTTCAGCGACAAGTTCGGTTTTAGTTTAAGACTGTATGAGAATGGATGAACGGAATTTTGGACTGAATGTCGGATTCACGGATCAGGAATTTTTGGTAGTCTTTAGTAATAGTAATAGAGGATTTCAACGAAATCGGTACGAGATACAGAGGTTTATCTACAATTTATCGAGCCCAACCCCTTTTATCTCTCAAAGGAGCAAGTCACCTGATCAACAATTCCATCCCTTTCGATCGCGCACGATCAGGAGATCGATTATATCTGGCGTACACCTTCACATGGTCAATCCTCGATCTTATCATTGTTTTCCTTACCAGCAAAATGGATCCTGTATATTTTTACCTTGGGCGTTTGAGAGTGTTTGTTGTTGATTTTTTTATAGGTGAGACCATCACGATAATTGCACGCCGCCGCATGGATGTGCTGATATTACCAAACCACTGCTTGCAACGACATTTGCGGCTTCAATCATGGCCCGCCTATAGGGTCTGAGTCACGCTCAAACGCAGATAACCTGAGGGTCATATGTCGCATTATCAACAGACTAATGTTACAGGAAAGCTGTGATTTGTGGGATATGCTTCCTATTTGCCGGCATAATCTTGCATCCGGACGGCTCCATGCATCCCACCAGTATCCACCCCACTGCAACTCCAGCCATCCGGGCGATTCGCCAATTCTATTAAGGCACCGTTTCAATATTCAGAACGTCAAAGAATCCGAAGCGGCATTTCTGTACGTTCGCAGTTCGCCGTTTGCCGTTCCCCATGATCGGGGTTCTTTCGCTGCATTTCAGCTTTTTAGAAACCGATGAACCTTCACAGCCTCAAAAGCGGCTACATGGAAAAGTACTAGATAGATGCCGTTTACTAGCCACCCTAAGCTAAGGCTAAACATGGCTGGCAAACACATACGATAGGAATGAGAGTTTATCCTATTTAGGACACAACTGATATTCGTGTTTTAATCAATCATCCAGCTGACAATATTAAACGGCGCTCTCTAATGTGGTACGCTAATAATCTGATGCATTCCGTACAGAACAAGAACATGAAACAACATAGTATTACAGCTGACCTAAACTAGATATACAGGTAGGAATTAAAACAGTCATATCGAACTAGCGCTAGTGCATCATCACCAGATTCGCTCTAGGGGCTAATCTAGGGGAGAGGTCGCAGTTTCACCGCTATAACACTAAAAACTATTACTACTTTAATTAAGCATACCGATGGCTGTCTGGATACGTATATGTGTATTATTATACCAATAACAAACGGTTATGACGCACTTTGTTTCCGTTTCTGGCAAGGGTTTAGGAGATCGAGGCTATAGCCGTTGAAACTAGCGTCTAAAAGGGAAATAATACCGACACTCATAATTATCGTATATATATATATGCCTATCACTATTCGCCAGTTACCGTTAGCCTGCCTCCTGATTTAAATGCCTCAGCGTCTAGAGCCAACTCATGAGCCGTCGGATAGTTCGGAGCGCCAATGCCAGCGCCGCGCGCTTAGACGCCCTATAGCCCTGGTGGAGCTCAGGGCTATTGAACTTGCATAAATAAGACCCCTAAACCTTTACATAGGGTCTTAATAGAAGCCGTTTGGCTGTGTAAAGCAGGAATACAATACAAAAAAGTGCCCAATTTGAATTCAAAGTTCAAGGTCAGGTCAGGCCAAACACAGCCAGATATATATCCGGTAATAATACGCACAGGTATGTACCATTCATAGAATACAAAAAAAGCTGATCGTCAACCAAAATCATCCCAGCCAATCACAGGCCAGAATTCCCCTGTTTAAGGGGCTAACGGCTTATGCGCACGGTCCATGGTCTACGGCTGCATCGTCGTAAAAAAGTTAATTTACTTATGGGGCCCTTATGAGACAGGCATGCATAATGATTTGCGGTTCAAATAAAACAGGTGCGATACAAGCGAGTTATTTTCAAAAAGGCGTCTCAAAAGCCGTTTTATACAGCAATTATTTTTGAACTCGTATAGTTTTATGAAAATCAACAAAGTTCAGTCCCAATGCTCGGTTGTCGCCGTTTGTGACACCAGAGAACAGAACTCAATTGATTAATTCTCAGCGACGACAACCACAACTCCAACATAATCCCAGTCTTGTATATAACTCTATCGAACAATGACAATTCAACACAATCCAACCCAGCCCATCCCAATACAGTACCAATCTGAATCATAACGTGCTGCCTTATTCTATTCCCATATGCCCAGCGATGGAATAACACGCGCGGACATGTCGATCGATACCAGAACTGGGACTCTTCCTGCTTGAACCCAACCCTGCACACTTTTGATGCATCACCGGTTTCACGCCCGATATTTTTAAAAAAGGCCACACAGAGCTTGCAATACTTTAACCCCCCTTTAGCGTCGGTTTTTTTTTTTTGTTGCTTCTCTCTTTCTCTTTCTTCTTCCCTCTTTCTTTCTTCCAACTCGAATCCTTCTGGACAATTCCTACATGAACTTTCACAGATCGAAAAAGGATACCAGACCGTCTCCCCAGTCTGAATCCCCCAAACCGCCTCCGCTTGAATCTACGTCCACATCATCTACCCTACCGAAAGAAGTAGACACAATCACCGGACCTGTCAACGGACCTATTAACGTCGATTTGTTATATCCAAGGGTACCACCATTGGAAGACTTTCATTTGATGCTGAATACTGAACCTACCTCGCCTACTTCACCAACATCGCCTACGGCTCATCCTCCTCAACCGCGACAAATGCCACCTCCACCAGCTCAGTACCATCAGCACAGGTATGAAAGAGAACATGAAGAGCCCGTCAAGGATGCATTGAGACTTAACGTGGCTAGTCAGTACTCGGAGATGCCATTACCACCATTGCCTCCTGGTGCTGGACCTGGTCCTGGTGCCAGTACTGGTGCCGCCCTACTACCTACACCACCTCCACCTCCACCACCTCCTCCTCCTCAGCAATACATGAATGCTCCATTACCATCAACTTCAGCTTCAGCTCCAGTTCCTCCTCCTCCAACTTCAGCCCCAGCCCCAAATTTCAGCTCTCCAAAACAAGCAATCTCTCCACGGACCGCCACTCCTAGCGAAATACCACATCGAATTCAACCGAAATCACCTCCAGCAATGGCTCCACCGTCAATACCCGCTGATAACAACTACAGCAGTTCCAGTGCAACTCCAATTTCTACCCCGATTTCTACTCCGACCATGGCTCCACCGGCAAAAGACGATATTTCCTTGTTGACATATCTCGATTTGAGTTCAAACAGCTCAACAGCTACAAGCATCGCATCAACAGGGAGGTTACCAAGATGGCTACAAAGAGCCACTGGGTTGCAGTGCTTGGTGTGCAAAAACCTAGGGTTAACAGTGATTGATGATTGGGTTTCCACAAAGTTGGTGAACCTTAAAGTGCTGCGGCTGAACGATAATAAGATTGCGACTTGGCCCGATCACTTGGCAAGATTGGCTCCATATGGAAACTTGCAAGTACTAGACTTGGATGGCAACCCATGTTTGGAAAATGAGTTTTTAAAATCTCCATCTTTCCGTGCAATGTACATTGAAGGAGGTGCACTGCAGATTTCTCCAACAACGGTCCGAAAATACAAAAAGGCATCAGAAGAAAGTGCTGCTCTTACCAAAAAGTCTAGCAGCGGTGGTGGACTGTTCAAAAAGAAAAAGAAGGAAAAGTCTGTGGTTATCCCGCAAATGTCATCTGATGATGATACCTTGACTGCATTGGAACCATCTGCAAACCCAAATGCACTACACAATAAAAATTCATTTATGAAAGATGGCTCCAAAAGTCCAATGACTCCAAATCTTCACGATCGAAATTCAATGTCTAGTAATCCAGAGCGATGGGCGCATCAAAAAGCGGAAACAGGTGAAATCAACAAGAGTAAAGTGGTGCTGCAGTTGCTTGTGGATGTTTATGAATTGATCAACCGGACTGCAATTGAACCAAAAGATCCAACAGCTCCGACTCCAGTTACCTGGGAAGATGATGATGAAGTATTCGAAGATTATACCCACAATCGTGCCAATTCATTGGATGTCCTGCAACATTATCTCGAAGTCAATGATCGAGATGTCCCATCGAATGAAGTGGTACAGGGAATGTCAGGGATGAACATTAATAGTCCTGTGAATCTGGTGCAGAGTTTGGAAGAATTCTTGGCCCAGGAACGCAGGTTCATTCGGTTAATGTCGGAATTTCAAAATATTTATTGTGACGTTCAATCATCTAGGGCGACTCGAAAGGCTCAGCCATGTTTCACATTCCTGAATGATATTAACCGGCTTCATGCCGAGACTTTGGTTGGATTATTTGATGCGGCATTGGAACGGCTGAAACATGGCAATGGTACAGAAGAAGAAAACGACGTGGTATTGGAAATGTTGGGGTCCAGAATTGTGTCCCTGTCGGATGAATTTCATTGGTATTTGGAATATGCGTTGGTGATTGAAGAGGCAAAGAGAAAGATTAATGTATGGATCAAGATTCGTAAAAATGATCAGTCTGCATATGCCTATGGTACTGCATTGCCTGGGTATACGCCAACTCAACAACATCCTGATAATGATGTTGCTGAATGGTTGAGAAGTTGCTTGAAGAACCCTCATCATAGTTTGTCGACTTGTTCGGCTTATATGGATCTTCCGTTCCAAAGAATCGAGCGATATCGAGATTTCTTCGGCAAATTTTCATACTCTTCTCCATCAATGCAAACTGCCTATCACAATTTCAACTCATTGATGGGTGAGATTGCTGACCGACGACCAATGGCAGAACGACGACGACGATTGCAAGAATTGCAAAAAATGTTCCGGATGAAGGATGTTTTTGGTCATTATATCTGCGATATTAGTGTGGTTCTTCAATCTCGTGTGATCATGGATGATGCTTCTTCGAATAAAAAGGATTTGAGAATGGCAGATACGTTATACCGAGAAGATGGGCATGGTGAACCATTAGCCAAATCGGTTATTAAAGTTGTTTATGACTACACTCGACCGGCTAGTGGTACATTGATGAGGATCATTGTTTTTGAAACCACTGTGGTGATTGTTGATGATGGAAAACGGTCGGTTATTAAACAGGTTGACAAACGATCAATGTCTGCCCAGTCTCCAGTGCTTTTACCAGCTGATGAACATGGAAGTCAACACAGTGACCATGGATCATTGACTGCCAAATCCGCTAGTAACGATTCAGTGAACAGCGGTAAGAATTTGGTACGTGTGGCTTTCTGGGATGAAATGTGTGTCTGGTATGCCATGGTTCGTAATAACAAAGGCGGTGATAAAGAAGCTTTTATTAAAAGCTTTTGAAATTATTAATATTATATATAATGTGTTATAAGAACAAGAAACGAAGATTTAATAATTAATGCGCGGCGCGGCCGCCATATGTTTTTCCAATAATAACGCGTTTCTTCTCCCGCGACTGTTCTGAAATTTACACGCACAAAAAAACCTCCCCGTTTAAACCGGTTTTGGGACGTGGCCAACTTTAAAGTTACAGCCCCCAAATTTCCCATAACTCCCTGTTACTGTCACAGTTTTGAGAACGCCCAAATTCGTTAGTAATGTCAGAGACTGAAAGTCCGACAGACAATGAAAAAGGTCCAAATGGACACGATATAAAAGAAGAACAGCAGCAGGAACAGAAACAAGATCGGCCTTCCGAAGAAAAAGTACAGGAACTGCCAGAGAAGGTTGAACAGAAGGATGAAGACGACCAACAGCCGGTAGACCACGCGGAAGAAGAAGAAAACGAAGAAGCGACAGTCAATGGGACGGAAAAGATGACAAATGTACCAGTATCAACCCCGACGATAGAAGTATCATCCTCTAATCAATCATCGGCAAGTAATTCCACCCAAGGACTCGGTGAGAATGTAAAACGGCGACGCAGCAGGCGCACTCCATCGATTGCATTGTCTGTATCCTCGACAAGCTCTGGACATCAAACTGTTTCAAGTATGGTGTTTGTAAAGAATGCATTGGATGCGATTGCGAATAGTAAAGATGCAAAAAAGATTACTTCATTGGATACTTCGGTAAAAAAGGCATTAAGTATGTTGTTTTTTTTTTTTTTTTTTTGAAAAGATTTGACGCTAACCCCAGTAGAACAATTGAAAGATGGAAACCCACAACCAAACGCAGTGTTTCAACCATTGCAGATTGTCTGTGCTCAATCATCAAACAACGATTTAAAATCAACGGCTTTGGATTGTATATCAAAATTATTCACGTTTACATTTCTTGAGGAATCGTTACCAACGCCGGTGGATCCAACTTCAGGCGTGACGCCTCCTCCAATGGTTCCATTGATTGACCGAGCTGTTAGTACGGTTTGTGATAGTTACAAAAAAGAAGGTACCGACGCCAAAGTTGAAATGCAAATTGTCAAGGCCTTGTCATGTGCGGTATTAAATGAGGAAATGGTGATCCATGAAAAGTCGCTGCTGAAGGCTATTCGACAGACATATGCCATTTTTGTCAACTCGACATCAAACAACAACCAAACAGTAGCTCAAGCAGCCCTCACTCAAATGGTCAACGTGGTGTTTGAACGAATCAAAAAGACTACAGTGAAAAGCAATGGGTCTACAACAACCGCAACATCATCTCCGTCAGGGGTTTTGACGCCAGCTCAGACTCCAAACCCAAGTGAAGAAAAACCAGAAGCTGGATTGACGTTGGAGGATATGGAACACCGGGCTGAAAAACGGAATCTGGACGATGAAAATGGCGAGATTACAAATGATGTGTTTGTTAAAGATGCATTTTTGGTGTTTCGAACCTTGTGTAGAATATCCGGGAATAAACGAGGCGATGATGAAGGTGATTCCAAAAGTCATTATATGAGGTCCAAATTGTTGTCATTGCATTTAATCCATACAATTCTCAAGGCTCATATGACGGTGTTTTTATCAGAAGATATCATTATTCGATCAAACACCAATGGCGAAGAGACTTTTGTGGAGGCGGTTCGAGATTATATTGGGTTGGCAATTGCAAGAAACGCCACGAGCATATCCACTCCCGTGTTTGAAATCTCGGCAGAAGTTTTTTGGTTGATCATGTCGAATCTGCGGGCAGTGTTTAAAAAACATTTGGAGGCGTTTTTGACGGTGTATTTTGATATTTTGGAAATGCCCACCTCGCCAATCCACCTGAAACAGTTCTTTATGACCATTGTGCAGCGGATCTGCAATGACCCAAGGGCATTGGTAGAGCTGTTTTTGAACTATGATTGTGATAATAGTTCGTCGATTAATGCATATGAACGAACTATTGACATTTTGACTCGAAATGCTCGAACCCAGGTGCATATCAGTCAAATGCAGCTACAGCATTACCACGATAATAAACACAAGGCTATTGCGGTCTACAATCTGTCGCTACCACCAGCATTGTCGATTGCCAGTGTTACCAACAATGCTCATGCTCCTGACCAACCATTGTTCCCGGTACAATATGCATTGAAAATGACGGCATTGGATTCGCTGGTGGCAGTGCTGCGGTCGCTGTTGACGTGGTCGCATCGTGCGGCGACCATGAAGGCTGATGTCATGGCAAATGAAAACCCATCGGAATCTAGTGTTAAAGAGGATTCTGGAGGACCGACTACTCCAAATGGGCCGGAAACTCCTCAATTGACTGACGACCCGACTGAATTTGCTCGACTGAAACAACGAAAAGCTGACCTTCATGAAGCGATCACCGAGTTCAATTTCAAACCCAAGCATGGGCTGGACCACTTGTTGAAATCTGGGTTTATTGAGAACCGGGAGCCGGATACTGTTGCCAAGTTTTTCATCTCGGCGGTTGGAATCGACAAGGCGGCTCTGGGTGAGCTTTTGGGTGAAGGTGATGAACACAGTATCTCAGTCATGCATGCATTTGTCGATTTGATGGATTTCACAAATAACGGGTTTGTTGAAGCAATGCGAAAATTTTTGCAAACGTTTAGATTACCGGGTGAGGCTCAAAAGATTGATCGGCTCATGTTGAAGTTTGCGGCAAGATATTATATGCAAAACCCGGGTATTTTCCAAGATGCTGATGCGGCTTATGTGTTGGCGTATTCTGTAGTCTTGCTGAATACTGATTTGCATAGTTCAAATATCAAGGACAATCGAATGTCTCCAGAAGATTTCATCAAGAATAACCGAGGGATCAACGACGGTGGGGATTTACCCCGTGATTTCTTGTTGGTTATTTATGACGAGATTTTGCATGACGAAATCAAGTTGCAATCGGAACAGCATGCAGCGTTGCTCTCATCTGATGGTCAAAAGAACAACAACAACCAGGGGCTTGGATTGTTGTTGAGACGTGATAACCAGCGTGAAATGTACTTGCAAGCATCTCGCGAAATGTCTCAAAAGACTGAGCGATTGTTTCAAACAATGGCAGATGGACGTAAACGAGAAAAAAATGAGGAAGAAGCCACCAAGTTTTATGTTGCCTCGCATGTGAACCATGTGAAACCAATGTTCCAAGTGGTGTGGATGTCGTTTTTGGCCGGGTTGTCTGAACCATTGCGAGAGAATGACGAGCCGGAAATTGTAAAATTATGCTTGGATGGGTTAAAGTTTTCAATCCGTCTTGCTTGTTGGTTCCCTGGTGGAGGCAATGTGACTAGTAATGATCGACGGGATATGGCTCGCAAGTCGTTTATCAATGTGTTGGAAAAGTTTACCAATTTGCAAAACCCGGGGGAAATTAAAATGAAGAACGTTGAGGCGATCAAGTTGATGCTGGATATTGCGTTGACTGAGGGGAATATGTTGGAAGATTCGTGGAAAAATGTGTTGACTTGTATCAGTCAATTGCAACGATTGCAGTTGATTAATTCGGGGATTGATTCTAGTACGATTCCGGATGTTGCGTCGGCAAGAATTCGAACATCTTCGGAATCTTCCCGGTCACGAATGAGCCAGCAATATCGGCCAAAGCAGTCGTTGCAGGTGGTTTATACTCCAGAAGTGCGAGCAGCGTTGAGCACCAAGGAGCTTTCTCATGCCATGGACCGTGTATTTGAACAAACTGCCAACCTTGACGGTACCGCAGTTGTATACTTTGTCAAGGCATTGACTGAGGTTTCCATGGAAGAGATTCAATCTTCGGGTAGCCATCAGCAACCAAGAACCGATGCGTTGAGCAAGATGGTTGATGTGTGTTACTATAATATGGGCAGAATCCGTGTGGAATGGAGTCAATTGTGGAATACATTGGGTGAGCAATTCAATCAAGTGTGTTGTCATAGCAATGGCCAAGTGGTTCAATTTGCATTGGATGCGTTGAGACAGTTGAGTTTGCGGTTTTTGACGATTGAGGAGTTGCCGCATTTCAAATTCCAGAGAGACTTTTTGCAGCCGTTTGAATACGTTATGATTCATAATGATGATTTGAATGCTCGAGAAATGGTGCTGGATTGTTTGGATCAAATGATCCAAGCGCGGTCGGATAATATTCGGTCTGGGTGGAGCCGCATGTTCCAGGTATTTTCAGCCGCAGCGAAATCCAACCCCAAGATCCTGGTACATACATTCCGTATTGTCAAGGCGATTTATGACAAGCATTTGACGCAGTTGATCCACCAGGATTCGTTCCCGGTAATGGTGGCGTGTTTGGGGGAGATTTCCAAAAACCCACAAGACCAAAAGACGGCGCTGCATGCGATTGAATTATTGCGAAATACAATTCCTCGAATTTTGGAGCTGGACGATAGTGAAACGTTGCGACGAGGTAGCATGTGGTACGCCATTTTGCAATCGTTCCAAAACGTGATAATTCAAAGTAGGGATCTGGAAGTCCGGTCTAGAGCATTGAATTACCTGTTTGATTCGTTGACGGAGTATGGTGGTACTTTTGATGTGGATACGTGGGATTCCATCTGTCAGAACTTGTTGTTCCCAATTTTCGATTCTCTAGGGAAACAACCGATTGATGAAGAAGCAGTGTGGCTCAACACCACCATGGTGCAAGCGTTGCGGAATATGATTGCATTGTTGACGCATTATTTCTCCACTTTGGAGCGGATGCTGAACGGGTTTTTGGATTTGCTGGTGAGGTGTATCGATCAGGATAACGACACAGTGTCCAAGATTGGTAGTTCGTGTCTGGCCCAGCTGGTGGTTCAAAACGTCAAGCAGTTTAACCGGCAGCATTGGTCGCAGCTGGTGGATAAGATTGAGCAATTATTTGAAAGTACCACAGCAAGAGAAGTGTTTACCATTGCGCCAAACGAAGGATCTGAGGATAGTGTCGAACAGCGGCATGATCGATCTGCATCAATTGCATCTGTGGGGCTTGATGGTAGCGGCGCTCCTGCTGGAGACGATATTTCCCAGACTACGTCTCTACCATTGACATTTGAAGAGCGACAACGGCAGTTCCGACCGACTATTATCAAGTCGATTTTGCAGCGGCTGATGATTTCCACTGTGAACGATTTAATCTCGACGCAGGAAGTGTTTGATGCCATGCCGACTCGGCAATTGCTGCGGCTGGGCGAGTTGTTGAAGTCTTCGTATAGCTTCTCGCGCGATTTCAACAATGACCGAGCGTTACGAATCCGCATCTGGAAACAGCATTACATGCAAGACATGCCGAACCTGCTGACCCAAGAGAGCATTTCCGCATTGACCTATGTCAACCTGATGATGCACCTGTACCGGGTCTCGGAGGCCGGCACGCCGGACCGTGAAATCATTGAATCCGAGCTGATTTCGCAGTGTGTGCAGATACTGTCGGACTACAACCAGGTCGACACGTCGCAGAAACGGTACATTTCGACGCTCTGGCCGGTGATTCTGGCGATTTTGACCGAGTATAACCTGTTTGACGACGCCCTGTTGCAGCATACCATTGCCAGGTTCTATCCGCACATGGTGGGCCTGTTGAGCAAAGATATGGTGCCGGAAATCCGCGAAAAGGTGCGCCAATTGTTGGACAGGGTTGGAACGTTGATGCTTGGTGTGGAACAACCGTAAAAAAAAACTGTTTGTTTTTGCTAATAGCTATTTCTTTTGTATAAAACTGTATCTGTTTCGTGTTTGGTTTTTTTATGTATTTTGGAATGAATTTGAAAATTTCTTCTGCTCTTTATTTTTTTAAAATTTTTTTTTTTTGTTCTTCAACTACGTACGAAATATTTTGCATTTATAAAATACCAGAATCTCTCAACGCGTTTTGCAAAATGGTCTCCTTGACCGCCGCAAACACCAGTCGAATATTCGAGGTATCCGTCGCTTGAGTCAAATGGGGATAGATATTCAAGCCAGCCCGATTCAACTGCGTAAACCGCCACAAGATATACTTGGCCGCCTTGTTAATGTCATTCCCACCAGTATAATCCGGAAAGTAATTCTCCAACGGAGAATGCGGCAACTTGTCAGTAAACACATCAATCTTATTCAAAAACAACACCACCGACGTTCTCATGAACCACCGCGAGTTGATCACCGAGTCAAACAACACCAACGACTCCGCCATTCGGTTCTGGTTCTTCTCCTCCAACAACACTTGATCATATTCAGACAAGGCCACACAGAAAATTATCAACGTGACGTTATCAAAACAATGGATCCACTTCTTCCGTTCAGACCGTTGTCCACCAACGTCATACATGTGGATGTTCATCCCACCCATGTCAAACCGCGTCTCATAAATCCCCGTGGTCTTGATTCTGGCCCGCAAAATATCCGCAACTGTAGGGATATACTCCGGGTGCCCAATTCTGTGCACATTGACAAAGAAATACGGCGCACTATCCATGATATAAAACTCGGATCGTCGTTCGGCAAACATCTTCTTCACCACCGGATGGTTCCATAGCTTGGCAATCACCTGAGTCACATCTTCTGGCAAGATGAAATCGGGATCTGGAGGAATATAGCAATTGTTGATCAAATCCAAATCTTCCATAGTCAATGGAACTGGCGACGACCCCGCGCTATTGTCCGCAGCGATAGAGTTCTTCTTACTGTTCACTGGTGTTACCACTGTGCTCGGTTGTACAGGCACCGGCCCAGTAGGTAGTGTAGGAGATGCAGGTGCAACAACGGCGGCAGTACCATTGCCATTTCCATTAGCAGTGACTTGTTGCAGGCTTTCATTATTATCCGTATTAATATTATTCGTGTTTTCGTTATTATTCGTTGCATTTTGCTGTTTTGTGTCGTTTGCGTCTTCTCCCTCATCTCCTTCATCCGCTTCTTCAATCACATTGCTTTTCTGAACAGGCCCCGTTACGCTCAATCCAAACGAGCCCAATGCTTGTACAATCGCTTTTGAACAATCCAGCAAGTTTTTATAAACCGTTGTCTTGTACATTAACAGCTCCTCCTGAGAGTACCCATTTTGATGAATAATCTTCATTTGTTTCAAAATTGTAGATTTCCCCGATTCTCCAGATCCTAATAACAAAATCTTGATTTCTTGTTTATTATTGCTTGATCCTGACGATGATGATGTAGATAACTGACGAGATGCGTTACCGTTTGGGCCTCCTGCACCTCCTCCAGCAGACCCTGCTGCTAACCCAGCAGAACTTGGTCCACCATTCAGTTCCTGTCTCACACCCAATTCGTCATCATGTTGGGCACTATTATTTCGAGACTTTGCCTTGTCGTTAGGGGATATTGTTTGATCCTGGTTGTTGTTATTGTTGTTTGCAATACGCATCTCCATCGGCACATTACTGTTTGAATTTGCATTATTCTTGTCATTCTGTCTATGGTCATCATTAGATGGGCCATTCTCATTAGTGGCTTTACTTGACGAAAAACACGATCCCATTCTTCTTCTTCTTCTTCTTCTTCTTCTTCGTCACCCTTAAAAAATAAAATAAAAATCGTGTTTCCTGTTTGTAATTGTTTGATGAATTAATCCCCCTTATTTCAGATGTAATATATCCAAAGAACAAACAATAAACATAAACCAAAACAAAAACAAAAAATGGTCTAACTAAATGTCTGCGAGTGGTTTGGTTATAACAAAAAAAAAAATCAACCTGGTCGTTTGATTTCTTAGTTGTTGTTGAACTAAAGAAAGGAAAGAGATAAAAAAAGAATTAGATCGACCAAAGGGTTCTCGATATTATAAGGAGTGGTGAATTAAATAATAAGAGAAGGGGTAAAAAAAATTAAAAAAAAATAAAAAAAACCCAACGCTAGCTCTAAAAAAGTGGATAAAGTCCGCTCAATGCACCTTTGTCAATAACCCATGCACGCTTTTTGCAGCACTTAAGTTGAAACAGTGGGGTCTCCAGCTTTTTCTTTGGCGACATATGATGTAACAAGAAATATAATACTTTAAATCTATAGTGCCCATACGAAAGATTCGAAGGAGCAGGATTACTGGAGTCCTGCTCAACAAATTGTACCGTCTTCTGTGGAGTAAAACTTGTTATATAAGCGCTAAGGGGACTTTTATTTTTTTTTTGACAGCGGAAAGAAGCGCTGGGTTCGACCCTTACAGCAGTTTAAAGTGATGCATTAAGCATTAGCTAAGAGAAAAAGTGGTTGGTTAGAGGCAAGTTTTACTTGAGGGGGCCTCTGAAGGATAGGATCCAATAGCTTCAGTTTTGACTGTTGATATTCCGGTTTCTTATATCGGTAGGTGTAGGTGTTTTACACTTTCTGATTGAAACTGTGGCATCGTGCGTACGTGTACTCTGAAAAATGATCGTGTGTAATTCGTCGGATTCAGAATGTATTCATTGTATTGCAGCTTGAAACGTTTTGTTTTCTATACGGTTCTGACAGATCATTCAACTTCTCTAGCAGAACCCCCGCCCGATCGGCTCTCCTTTATTTGTTGCAATACAATTTTGCAGCTGGATTAGTGGGCAGTTAATTCTGACATATACTCAAAATTTAAGTGGCTTGTTTAGCTGTAAAAAGAAAAAAACACGCGAATACTGGGGTTCTGGAAAGTGGGGTGGTTTTAAGGTTTTTATTTTGAACGAGATGGAGGTTTGGGAATTCAACAATCACTCGAATTTAAAAACACACTTGATTGCAGAAACAATGGAAAAATGTGTCTCATAATATCATACAAGTATATACCATGGTTTAAAACTTGAGCACATGTTTCATAGCAACCCTTTCTTTAAATATATCAAGCCCTGTGTATTTGCCTTTAGACTACAAAAACCAGCATTGCAACAAGGGCAATTACGGTAATCGTTAACCCATTGCTTGACTCAAACGGAGTTATACCCCCCGTGAGGAACGGTCGGTATGGTATATGGCTATACTGATACCGGATTACGTCAGGTTGATTGTATTGACGAGCGGAGCCTCGCGCGGCTCGTTTCGTTGCCTCCCCGTATTTTCAGGGTCTCGTGGGCAGTAGTTTAAGGGTCCATGAGAATAGTTTGATAAAACCCAACTAACTGTTATAACAATATACACTTCAAATGTTTTCGTTTACTATACTATCGACTTCGCAATTGGTTAATGATTACAAATCCCTCTACACATCCACTTTTAATCGTCGAAATCCTGGATATAATCGCCGAGTACTGTGCAAACGACTCAGAAGATACCGTGTTTTTAAATACAAAAGCCAGAGAAAACGAACTTGCCAGCGGTATGCGTGTGAGTCGGGCTTGGTTCCAATCGTTTGGCAGAACCTTGTGGGGGAGAGAATTCTCTCTCACTCACTTTGCGGACTTGGACCTGAAGAGACGGACAATATATGCCAAGTTCTACAGACACATTGACATCAACCGCTTCAATTCGCCATATGTGATCTTAGAGAGTATTGCAAAAGCAGCGCACTTTCCTCATCTTCGCACCTGCATTGTGTCGCAACTTTTTGAGCCATATACCTTTTTTATGAAAACACTCCTAGAAATGCTGCCCCCTACATTAAGCGTATTTTCTATCGACTGGAAATATACCCGCATATATGGGCCCATTTACCAACAAATGATCGTGCAGCTTTGGCAGCATTTGATAAATTGCCGGTTCATTTCACGATGTTCTATTCGACCTTTTGACCACTTTGACGACCTCAGGTTTATGACCACACTTCCAGTAACATGTTTGATCCTGGATTTATCCTTGCCAAGAAAAATTAATCAAATGTTTGCTTACAAAGCACTGTGCACCATGATTTGCAATTTACGCCTCAATACGCTAATTAAAGAGTATAAAATCAAGGATATAGGCATTCTTTGTGCAGGTTTCCCTAAAAGTGTTATCCGTCGTAATCCAGGCTTGGGACTTTGGAGACCTTTGATTGCCAAAACCGTCGTGATTCATGGTACCATATCGCCTCGAGCCCTGAAAATATTCCAAGATGTAATAGCTCTTGAATGCAAAACTCTTCATTCACCTGTGGAAGCGGTGTTACAAAAGGTACCATGGCTGCAAGTGTTGAAAATACGAGGGCTCAGCAACTTGCAATTGAAGGATGTCAGATGTCCGAACCTACGGGTGGCCGAACTACAAGTGGAGTGTCCATGGGACATGATAGGAGTCACAGAATACGACATTCACAGATTGTGCAGATACTGGCCGAATTTGACTAAACTGCGGCTGAACATGGTCGCAGAGCAGCCACCACCTCGCCTTCATGCTATCATTGAATGTTTCCCGACAATCAAAGAACTCGATTTTGAACTTAACGACAGTGATCGCCGTTTAACAGTGATTGTAGATGGGTCTAAGGAGTCTAAATCATTCCTCGACAGCTGGCCGCATTATGACATCGCCAAGTCGATGGATGTGATGCAAGCGCCGGGCGGCAGTGGTTACGATGGGCACGGCTGAATTTTTTTTTTTTGGATATAGGCGAATGAGAGTCAATTAATAAAAATATTCCTTTCACTGTAAAATCTTGCATACCAGCTAGTAGGTTGATATTCTTTTTTTGCACTCGAAAAAAAAAAATCACCAGCTTTTACCCAAAATGAGTTTGTTACAGGGATGCTAGTAATCGTGATGATCGGCCAATACATAAATTAACACGTCACTAGTGTCCCAGTTTTAACTCTTCCTCACCACCACCATCACCAACATACACACCAACAAGCTAACGATGACCACGTTTCTCAGAACGCTGTTTGTGGTGGCTATAGTTCAGGTTGTTCATGCTGCTGGATTTTACACCGGAGAATCAGCAGTGACTGAGCTCAATCCTAAGACATTTCGGTCTAATGTAATTGAATCAGACCAAGCGAGTGTGGTGGAGTTTTATGCACCATGGTGTGGACATTGCCAGACTTTGAAACCGGAATTTATCAAAGCTGGTAAACGGTCAGGGAATATTGTTCCATTTTATGCATTGAATTGTGACGATGATGCGAATAAACCAATCTGTGCACGGTACAAGGTTGAAGGTTTCCCCACAATCAAGAGTTTTCGACCAGGTAACAAGAAAAATACACCAGAAATCGATGATTATCGAGGAGAGCGGAAGGCGAAACCACTGGCTGACTATGCTTTAACCCGAGTTCCAAATGGTGCTTCTATTGTAACAAAAAAGAATATCGACAAGTTTTTGCAACAAAAGGACGACACAAGAGTGTTGCTGCTTGCAAAAGATGGTCAATCTGGTGTACCTCCATTGTATAAAGTATTGTCCAGCAAGTTCAAGAAAAACGCCAAATTTGGGTTCGTTCCAGCGGGTCAAAAATTGGGGCCAAAAGTTGGCTCTGAGGCGGCGGTTGATGATTCATCCAAGTCGCATTTGGTGGTGCTACCGCAGGGTGCTGAGGCGGATCCAGTGGTTTACGACGGGGAAATGAAGAAGGACCCAATTTCTGCATTTTTAAAGAAACATTTGGGTAGTACAAAGAAGGAGCAGTCTAAACCAAAGAGCTCAAAGAGTAGTAGTAAAAAATCTGAAACGGCGAAGTCGTCAACAAAGTCGGGCGACAAGACCAAGAGTGACAAGACCAAGAGCGACAAGACCAAGAATGAGGCCGAAACTGAAACGACTGAAAAACCAAAACCAGAATCCAAGTCTCAAAGACGCCGGTTGGTGGAAGAAAAGGTGCGACATCCGGAGAAAATCGTACCACATCATTCTGAGGATTATGAAGATATTAAGCTTGATCTCGACAAGGAGTCCACAAGAGATACTGATGGAGTCGCTGGCACCTCCCAGGACGACCCAACTGACTTGGAACCAGAGACTACAACCAAAACTAAAGGACAGGAGGAACGACCGGAACCAGTCTCTGATGCAGAGGCTGACCCTACCCCAGAAATCACCAGTGAAGATGAGTCCGATGGTGCTGAGACGCCCGAAGCCGCAGAAGAAGAGGAACCGGAGGAGACTGCTGAAAGTAATGCTGCCCATCATCCAGGTATCACTCCAACTCCAAAGGATGAAAAGGGTCAAACCCCCTGGAAACGTGTACGATCATTGCAAGAACTACGAAAAGAATGTTTGGAACAAGACGATACTTGTGTTATTTTGGCTACTTCGGTGCATGGCCAGTTGACCGATTTCCGTCACGTCAACTCAGCAAGACTCGAGGTTGGCAGAGCGATCAACAAGGCAATCAAGTTTGTTTATTTGATTGACATTGATGATGAATCGCAGTACATTGCTCAAGAACTCAAACTGTCGCCATACCTTCCACCATTGGTCTCCCAGGATAAAAAGAATGCTAAAAAAGGACCAGAAAGTTGGTCGCATTCGGCGTCAATGGCTGTCATTGCAAACAGTAAACTCGCAAATCTTGATGGCTATGTCAATTATGAAAATGTTCAAAAGTTTTTGAAACAGATTCATGGGGGTGAAGTTGAAGTGCGTGATTTGCCAAGACGATATGGCAAGTCAAAGAGAGAATCGGCACCTGAGCCTGAGCCTGAGCCTGAGCCTGAGCCTGAGCCTGAAGCTGAACCGGATGCAGAAGCTGAAGCTGAAAAAGAAACTGAAGAAAAGGTGGAAGAAGAAGAAGAAGAAACTGAACCAGAATCCACTGCATCCAAACCTACCGCTGCTGGTACCGCTTCAAAGTCTACTGAGACCGTGAAAGATGAGTTGTAGTCCTACCCAAATGCAACAGTAGTGCAGTATGACACATTTAGACATCCCTCAACTGCAAAGTTCTATATGTGTATTAGCATCCGCTTAAATCAATAACGTTTGTTTTTTGGGTTCATACTTGAAATAGATTTCCAATAATCTCATCCAAAGCAGGGGCAAAAGAATTGTTGACGTAACAAAACAACGAATTCGACTCTTGATACCGCAATTCTCGTCGCAAAAACTTGACAAGAGCGGAGAACTTTTGATCAGAGCTGATTGTGAACTTTTTCCTTTTCAAAATCGGCGCTGAACCAATAGCTTTGAATCTAATATCGACTAGACTGTTGTTAGCGTTTTAAAAACGTCACCAGATTCCTCTCATACTCTTTTCCGACGGTAAGGTAGAATAATGTTCTAGTACAGAAGTCGCATCCTTTGGAAGCTGAGTCAGAACTACCGAAGCAGACATTGTGATTAGCTGCTCCGGAGATTCTTCATCTGGTACTGAATCGCCGTTACTCATGGTGATTTTATAAGATGTGGAGGTGGGTGTCTGAGTTTTATAACGTCCCAAGAACGACAAATTTTGTTCACAACCACCCGTCAATTCACTGTCACATAAAAAATGATCACAAAGTACTTTAGTCAGGTGATGGTTCGATTCAATCCTACATCCAAGGGTGGTATGTTTGTCTAATTACATGTTCATCTCTAATACATTTTCGCAGCTCGTACCGCTAGAATGTTCTTAGCCTCTCTGCCTCCAAAGAGAAGAGGTGAGATCAGGGTTTCTCAAAAGGTCCTTCAACCATCATCAGCAGATGAAGAAGTTGTCAAGGTCACTTACAGTATGTGTTATTACGCGAAAAGTATTTAATATTAACCATGGTTTTATTTTAGAGGACGGAAAGACGATATCTATTGACCCACGAACGGTCGGCACGACATACGACATGCAACAAGCATTTGACCAATATTCGCGGTCATTGAAAATCAAAGAAGATATTAGCGATGTTTAAGTATCTGCATTATATTTTTTGTACATATGTAATGAAATTTTGTTTAAAGTGAATTTTTGAATTTTTGTTTTTTTCTCTTCGGATCCATCAATTGCAAAAATCAAGCCCTTAAATTATTTATCATTTTCGCAATTTTTCTTCCACAATATTAACATCCCAAGGGCCGCACATGAAGAGACCACAGTACAAGAGCGACGACTCGGAAGAGTCTGACTATTCAGAACCAGAAACTCAGCAAAATGGACGTTCAGACGGCCGTACTCTTGGAGAGAAAATCAAATTATCAAAGCATAAACGACAGCGGAGGGAGATGAATGATCGTGAAAGCGATAGTGATAGTGATTCCGGACCTGAAGAAGTCGGATCCAAACCAAAACGACGAAGTAAACATGCACCAGCTGAAAGTTCGTCGAAAAAACCAGTATCCGCAATCAGAGGCGTCCCCGGTATGGAAAAGAAGAAGCAGACGTTATACCGAGACGTGCGGTTTGATCCGACGTATGGCAAGGCTGATTTGCACAAGACTCGGCAAAACTATGCGTTCTTGAACGATTATCGTGAAGGTGAACTGAAGGAAATGAAAGATCAACTGAAAAAGAGTAAAAATCCAAGAGAGAAAGAACATTTACAAAAGGAGATTCAAGGTTTATCAAGTCGACTAGAGACTATGAAGAATAGAGATTTTGAGCATCAAGTGTTGACAGAGAAAAAGAAGGAATTGAAAAAGAACCACAAGAATCCTTATTATCTCAAGCAGTCTGATGCTAAGAAACTGGTATTAGAAGAAAAGTTCAAGACCATGAAACGAAAAGATGTCGACAAGGCTCTACAAAAGAAACGAAAGAAGAATACTGCCAAAGAACGCAAAAATATGCCATTGGTTCGACGATCATAACCTTCTACTACTACTATGTACACAAAAATGTTATATATAATATATGAAAAACAAATGGAGACTTTTTGGGAATATTATTTTTTGGATTCATGAGTAACCCAATCTTCGTAAGAACCTTTGTAATTCCCCCGACTAAAGACATGGTTAGCATATTTATTCTTTTTCCGGTTGATATTTGACACAACTCACTTTTGATATCCAAATGTAGCCGCCAATGATTCTGCGCTTGAGCTTCTGATTCCAGCAAGGCAATAAAATACCAAATTTTTATCCGTTTCTGGTTTATCAAATCCAAATGCATCTACAAACTCTTCAGGATCAAGCCCTAGAGCACCTGGAGATGACTTGATTGGAATATTGATTGCGGTAGGGATATGACCTTGTTGATATTCTTCCGGTTCTCTTACATCCACAAGTACAGTCGCTGGTTCGGCACCTTGAGTGATCTTCTTAATTTTTTCATAGTCATAATCCTTTGCTGGAACATCTGCTGTCAATGGCGAGTACCATCTCTTGACGGAATTCTGAAAGCTGCCGATGCTGGAGCTCGGGGTGGCAACTGATTGGCGACTGGCGATGGAAAACCCTGGTCGGATCGCACTGATCGCAGCACGCTGTGAGCCAATGATAGCTGCTGTTCTTAGCAAACCTTGTCGATACATGATTTAGTTTGAGATGGCTATCGTTTTTGGTGTGGAGGAAAAAGGCAATAGCAAAGGATATCGAGGAGGGGAAGTTTATTCATTTCGGATCAGTTGCAAATGTTTCCGATCCATCCCGCGCGTTAGGCGTGAAGTTACCCGGACGTGGAGCCGTTTTGGTGCGGCTTGCCGGTGTATGGGTTGATAAGAGGTGGTGCCTGTTAAATAAATTCGTATGGAATTGGTTCCCAAGGGTATATAGTTCACCTTGAGGCAGCCTATTCTGCTACCTTGTCTATGAAGATACCCTCACGCGGAACAACAACTGTTCACGGCCTTTTCACACTTGTTCGTCGTGATCACCAGGAGAATTAATTAATGGGATGAGTGGGTAAAATGGATGTTGTTTTGTTTTTATTTGTTTGGGTCCTTTCTTTAACGAAAATGCCTCAAAGGTTGGATTATTCACTGCCTGCCACAGTAAGGTGTGGTTTTTTCTTAACAGCTCCGCCGCAATTGAGGCGGCGCGATGTAGATTCCGGTATCTTCAAGCTTTATACACGCACAAAGTATGTACCGGTTGGAAGGCTGAACTGATCTTTATTATCCTGCTTTGTACAGAGCTGCCATCGATAAACATGTTCATCCTCCGAGTTATCCCGCCGGTTCACCGATGAGAGGCTCCTCAGGTTCAAATGACGGTTGAAACCAGCTGCAGTGGTGTAGTAATTCTCAGACTGATGCTTTTCTGGTAGGATGTCTAGCTCAACAAACTGAAGGCTGAAAACATCCAATTGGTTAAACGGGGTTGCATGGTCTGGGAACCTGTTTTTGATATACCGTAAATGTGTTACCCCACTTGCAATCATTAGTGTCGGGCGGACTGTATGGATATCTAGAGTCAGGTATTTGATATTATCCGGCACATCCCACAGACTCGTACCAAACATGTATGCTTGTATTCCTGCTTCTTTGACATTGGGACAAAGTTCTAGCATACGCCGCATCCAATGGCCGTCAGTAATATCCTGATCGACCATATATAGTCTTTTGACTGACCGTAAACAGGTATAAGTTTGTGGAGACCATAGCGCTAGCTTGGAAAGCACGTTCAGGTTCTTGTCATTCTCAAGGGATATGGTCAAATCCTCTACAGATGTATTGTGCGGTACGGCGTTGAGCCAGCGATGCACCGCTTCAGCAGTTGTGAACAACTCCAGGCGTGTTATTGGTACATGTGATTGCATGCTGAGCCATTCCATGGCCCAGCAGCATTCTTTATAAGCGGTTATTGTTATGGACCACAAGTTGTGCAGTCCCGTCAATGGACATTCAAAGAACCAATAATAATCATAACTTCGTGGTAAATGGAACACCAAATGCCGGATTGATTGCAGCTGGTGCGCCATGTAACCCTGGTTCTCGCGGATATACTGGTAGTTTGCACCGTCAAGTCGAATTGATATCGGTTCTGCTGTTGGTAGTTCTGTCATGGTACGGGCATCCCATATCGACATTTTCATAGAGGTACTTTTGCGGCAGTCTCGGGGTCCAACAATAACGGTCTCCCATATGCGACGTGTTGTCGGGACGAACGCAGTAGATGTGGAATTCCTCAGTGCTAGAAGGTCCCGGGGCGGCAGAACGTCACAGACTAGTGTCCATACGAGAACGTCGTTGCTTGAAACCCGTACGTTATACATTTCGGTATGTGTGGTAAAGCAGCAGGTTTTTTGAAATCCAAAACTGGAAGCGACATGGGACGTGGCTGTTGGCTTTTCATGGTGTAGTATCAAAGATTCAAAATGCTGGTCCTCTTTAGCTCGGGGGAGGGGATCGTGCGGCGTAATTTATGGTTCTGCCCCCCGGCCAATATAGTTGCCGACTCTCAAGGTTATGCGTTGTCTAGGAAATGCCTTTTGATAGTGTTCATTTCGGAAATACACTCGAAGGCGGTTCTTAAAAGAAGCAATGGGAGAGTTCTACCGTCCAAGAGAAATGAAGAAGAAAAAAGGAGAAATAAATCGACTTTGATTCAACCACCGAAAAAAAAAAAAAAAGAAACTAGTGCCCATGGAAGAAAAACGGGTTGTGCGTCCTCGAGCCTAAGAAAATTAATGTGGGTCTCAGACAACCCGCAGTTTTCAAAAAAACGGGTCGGTGGGGTCTTGCAAATGAGCTAGGACTGAAATATACGCTTGATCAATGGCGGAATATTTAATTCAGCCGCATTGTGTATTTAATGCCGCTGCCAAAATATTTAAAACAAAACTGGATGTATTTAAATGTTACCAACGGCATATTAAATCCGGCTATCAATGAACTAAAACCCCGCGAAATGTTAATTAAATAAGGCCATAGTGTATTAAATATCGTGCCAACAGAATTTATTGCACTGGCCACTTTCGCGAACGCCGCTCTGTTCAACGCTACGAGGTCTGATCAGTACGCCTGTATAAGTCAATGAACCCAAATCTAAGTTGGTCCTGGAGGTGGCACGTGTGCTACACTAGAAACGACCTGGGACTGAAATATACACGCGTGTAAACATTTTCGACTCAGCCGCATGCCATTTTTTAAATGTCCGCGCTTAAATAAATCGTGTGTGAGAGAGGAGTTAATTCATCCCGAATTGAATCGAGGTCCCCCGAACAATATTTCACGGCAAATATCGGCGCACTGGCGAATAAAGTCATTTCAGCGCATATTTAATCCAACTCGCCACGCAATTATGGATGAGTTAACTCCACGTGGTGCGAATTAATTCCAATGTCTGCATACTTAACCACAAGAAAAGACAAGTTAAATGTAACCCGTATTTATATGAACTCCAAATTTGTGTATTTAAATGGTGGCAGGTGCTGTTTTAATGGTCCGAAGCGAATTTAATTGCAAACGAGGACGAATTAATTACTTTCCGTTCGCATTTAAATATTCTGAAAACACAGGGCCTGGAAAGTTCCGATAAAAGTGGATGTGGATTACCAAAACAAAAAAACAAAAAAACAAAAAAAAAACAACAGTTCATTCGTGCGGCGCTAGCCCAAAGACGGATTACATGCCGAAGATCTGAGGACGGCGGTTTCCTGACCATTCCATAGAATAGCTTATGGGCCATTTGCTGAAATGGCGCGAACGAATACCCTGCCTTGGCTAAGAATGAGAATTTCCCTTTTTCGCAGGCGCTTTTTTAGGGGTTTGGCGAAGAAACTCATGTTTGTCGATGGGATTTCATCCCTTGCTTGGGTTCTGCAAGGCAATATGCACCAGCAAGCAAAGAATAATACTGCCGATTGGTGCACGTCGGAAAGTAGCAGAGCACTTCCGGTTGTCGTATAAACACTTGAAGATGTGAGGTGAGGTACAATTGATAACAGAAACTAAGGCGTCGGAACCATGTCTACTCCGTCCAATTGATTATGGCCGTTTTTTTAAGGCGATCATACTCATGTTCAACCACTTCGATCGATTTTACAACTAATACAGGAAATATTATTGGCGCCAATTGCTACAGTGACAGATCCCCTATTTGGACATATATGCAGGGGTGGAGATCGGCGTCCTCGGCACACGCGCTCAGTACCACTGGACAGGTATTTCGGAATAGATGGCTGCAAATACAGGACGAGAAAATTCAAATCCCAGCAGCAACTATATTAAAGCATTGTACTTTGTAGCTCTTTAAATGCATATCTTCATTCAAAATCGCGTATCTTCATTCAAAATCAATGGACTTGATTGTGAAGAATCGGTGACTTCCGGTTTATCTGGCGATCCAGATCTGTGCGGCTCCAGTAACCCCCTGTCAGTTTTTTACGATCGGCGAAATGGTGATTCAAGCTGCTACTGTACGTGCTTGACCGCCAAATAGTGAGACAAAAAAACAACCAAGCCAACTCCTGTCATTAATTCCATACCCTTGAAAAAAAAATAAACCCTCCCCGATCTTCCAATATCCGTAAATTTGGAAAAATGTTGAAGCAGATCATTTACTTGCCAGTCTACTGGCCAGATATAAATAATGGCCATTGCGACCCAATTTCCTTTCTCTTTAGTTCTCTATCCTATCTATACAGACAAGTTCTCTATTCGCTCTCTTTTCACATTTCTGCATTTTTATTCATTCATTTTAACCAACAAATATAATTAACAATGGTCGCTATTAACAAGTTTGTTCTCGCCGCTGCTGTCGCTGTGCCAGTTTTCGCATCTCCAATTGCTCAAGGAAACGAAATCGTCCAACGTGACTCTCCAGTTGATGGCATTGTAGGCACTGTTACAAATATTCTTCCAGTAGGAGAACTTGCCGAAAAGCGAGGTGACAGTGCCACTACTTTCCTCGAATTGTCCACTTTGTTGGCTCAAGTCGGAGATTTCTTGGGTGACACTTTGAACGATGTCTTGCACTTGGACTTGGGCAGTGTCGACAACGAAGTCGAAAAGTTGCTCAGTAACTTGCTGTCATTTTTGGACAAGTTGACCGGTAGTGCCTCTAGTTTCAAGCCAGGTAATACTGCTGCTGCCAAAATTCAAAACCAAATGGTTTCTAGCAGTCTTCAAAACGTTCTTGTCGGTGTTGCTGACTTGGTCAACCACTTGTTGAAGTCTTTGCTTGATGCTGACTTGATTCAAACCGTTGCCGCTGATTTGCGACATTTGGTTGATGACTTGGACAATCTTGTCACTGGTCTTGCTGATGACCTCATTGGTTACTCTTCCATCACCAGTCTTTTGGGAGGTGTTTTGTCTGCTGTCAACAGTGCTTTGGAATTATAAGTGAGCGGTAGTTAAATATCGAAGCTCTCGAATAGTTGTAAAAGTTGTATTATTAATTCTATTGTTCATATTAATTGTAAATAACCGTATTTATTAATGCTGCCACGAGGTGAATTAATCAACGATTTGTCTGAATTAACTCGCCAAACCGGGCTTTTTAATCTGTTTCCGCATCAGATTTAAATACAAAATGAATCGAATTGATTGGTTAGATGCTTGTATTAATTCATCATAAGCTATTCCCTTTCCTTATTAACTAACCTACGTTATGATTTAATCTCTAGCGGGGAGCGAGTTAATTCGAGGTGTGCCCAATATAACTCCTTACCCCGTAGCTACCCTCATCAATTAATTCGCAAAAAACAACATTTAATTCTAATATGCTGCAAATTCGATACTGCTCGTAAACCAATTAAACTCGCTTCACATGTTACCATTTAATTACGCCTTTGGCCCTTGCAGCTTTTAAAGCCGGTTTTTGATAGTGATGACAGTGCGGCGCATCAACTCTGAGAATGTATCACATATGTGCACGTATCGCCTAACATGTTGAAATTCGGCTCATAAAACCAAATTCAGCTTCTCTAACGCGGGCACCCTAACGTGTAGTCAGCTGCTTCAACCTGTAACCCCCTACCTATCCAACACTCTAGTGAACCGGGAACTTGCGCACGCACTAGCCTCTGTCTTAAAACGCCATCCTCCTTTGAACTACACACACCGCTTTAAAAAACAACACAAGATCTAAGAAAGGCGATCATGAGTGAGGAAACAGAAGACGTATCAGGGCAACTGGTTTGCAAAATCATTCGAGATGCAGCAGATGATGCAATTGTAAGAAACTTTCTCGTAACAAACTCTTTACAAACTAACACAATGAAATCCTAGAAAACCAAGGATTACATTTCATATGCAACGGTACTCGATGTCAACTTGTGCGACCCGGATAAATTCACATCCGACGAACGAGTGGAAATATTGCAAGAACTACATGCCGTTTTACTAGAACATGAAGAACTAGTCAAAGAAATCGGATGGGATTTGCCGGAGATTTTGTTGCCGTACTTTGATACCGACTATCAAACCTCTGGATTGTTACGAGCACCAGGAATCAAACAACTAAAGAATTTATTTGCGCTGATTTCATCCAAAGGGAATGCAAAAGAAGTGTACTTGAAGAGTGTAGAAGCTTTGGCTAAATTGGAATGGAGATATGACGAGACGTATGAAGACCAACGATTCCTTACCCATGAACGTGCGTTTGATATAAAGTTTTTCATGGTGTTCCAGTTGATGCAATTTTCATTATTAAGGATCCAGTCGGCATACCCGTCTCGATTCTTAGCTACCAGTACTAGTGCGTTGTTGTCGTTTTTGGCGTTGAATATGGAGGCAATGACAACAATGTCCTTGGCGGTTGTATTGCGGCGGATGTTTACGTTTGCACGAGATTTCCAAATGGTTGAGTCAGAGGGAGGATATTCAGATAGCGAACAATTGCTGTCACAACGGCTACTTCGGTCCTATATTACGTGGCTTTCAGACCTAACGTTTCAACGATTCTCGATCCGATGGTCTCCGCGGTTGTCGATTGAGTTGCAAAAGCAAGCTGAAACCAAGGACTCTAGTGAACGACGTAAGCTGTATTCCCAGGATGAAGATTTGGAAGGGATTCTGGAATGTATGGATCGATTAGTTCAACTTTCCATCTCGTTCGATGTTGACCTTGACCAAGAGTTTATGAGATTTTTCGATGAAGACAAAAAGTCTACCGAAGAGGAAGAGGGAGCTGATAATAAGAGACCATTCGAAGGACTTTCCGATGATGGATTACTGTTGTTGTATACGCAAGCGGTGTTTGAAGACCGAAGTCAAATGAAGGACTTGACAGTAGATCAAGTGGTTCGACTTGGGGACCGATTCTTGAACCGCGACGACGGTGCATTAGCTCCATATGGGGTGATTGATGCCGTATTGTTCTGGGCAGTATGGTCGTTGAGAAAGGCGACCCGGGAGGAAATCGAGGCGTTTGATAAGACGCGATTGTTTGGCTTTATGCAGTTGTTGGGTGTGGTCTATGCCAGTGGGGTTGACCAACAAATTTCAACGTTGTGTTACTCATTAACAGGGCGATTGCTTTGTCTCTGCACGGAAGAGACGGCGTTTGAGTATATGGTGGATACGTTGGAAAACTGTCCATTCGAAAAAGTGTGTGAATCTGCAATTCACATGTTGAAACGGTTCACAGCTCCTTCTCCGAAGCCAGCAGCAGCAGTGCCAGAAACTTCCAAGACTTCGTCTGGATCTGCAACGCCGGATGACCTTGCAAGCAAAGTGAGCAAGTTGAACATTGGCCAACAACTAGCAGTACCAGAGCAGAAGAAACAATGTAATATCCACAAAATGAAGCTGGAAAAGGGCTCGGACCGGTACAAGACAGTGACGGATTTGGTGTCTGGAGCAATCAGCAAGGTCAAGGCGGAGGAGAATGGATTGGCGTCAGAATCTTTCCCGTTGGTGCTAACTTGGTTGAATTTCTTGACTGTGGTGAAAACAGACCCTGATTTTGTCAAACATGTGGTGGCATTGTGTAAGTCAATCCCGGCACCAAAGGATGCCAACGAGGGAGGAGATGGACCGTCTACGGTGCGGCGAGCTAAGGAAATTTTGGATTTGGCGCTGGACCGCTTGGAAGGTCAATGGCTCAAAAAGGCTTAGGAAAATAAATCAGGCAGTCCTAGATATGTTTATTAATTATTATAGTTATTGATTATTATTATTTTTTTTTAGCTGTTTAAACGATATGTAAATCTCTAACCACAACATCCATCACCTTGTTGATCCCCATGGGAAATATTATCCGCACCAAAGAAAAAGAAGCCCAAAAATGCACCAATCAGAATGCAAAAGTAGATGTATCCGTTGTAATACATGACCAGAAGCATGACGATATACGCCAATCCCAATTGTACCATGTATGCAGCGGCTCTAACCATTTGTTGGATCACCGATGGCTTGAATTGCGTTACTGGGTTACCAGGGCATGTGTTGAACCGCGTCCATAGTTCCCCGACATTGGTGGTAGTAGCGGATTGTTTCTTGCTTGACCCTGCCGGGCTAGCATGGCCTGTAGCATGGGGTGTAGACTCATCATCAGCAGGTGTTGGCGAAACTAGCGCATTGTCACCACCATTTCCCGAACTCTCCACATCACGAGCGGCAGACTGTCTATCGGCCACCTGATGTGCCTTCCACTGGCGAATGATAAACCGATCGTATTCCCTTTGAAATCGTCGAACCAATTCCCAGCACATTACCAGTATAACCACTCCAATGCACGACCCTGCAAACATGCCCTTGGATGTGATATGCCAGGATTCAGACAAAAAACAAGCGTCTATTGTGAACCAATTCCAGTACATTTTCATTTGGCAAGAACCCATGCCCATGCCCATGTCCATGTCCATATCCATATCCATGCTCCCTGAAGAGGCTGCTGCGGTGGCTGCTGAGGCGGTCATGGAGGCCATGGAGGACATCATACCACTGGCCGTGGTACTACTACCCATATGCATATCGTGGTCCATTCTTTATTTTAAATATCAAGACAATTTTTTAGAATTTTGAGCTTTTAATTACCTTTTTTTTAAAAAAAAGATTAAGTTTGGAGGAAGAAAGGAAAAGTGGAAGTATTTGTAGTTCTTGTCAGAATTATGCTCATTTTACGAGCACATTTTTTTCCTCTCAATTTGCTCATGTTTTTCGTCTATTTGCTCACACTATACATCTCCTTGACATCTCCTGGACAATTGAGCAAATAGACGAAAAACATGAGCATATTCGAAAATTAGTGAAATAAATGAGAATATTAATTTACAAAATAACTTATATAAACAAGCAGCCGTCTTTCATACACGGTTCCAGCCGAGTTGACGTTACAACCGGCCAGGCCTAGTACCGAAGGTACAGCCGTACCAACTTTTCCGAGTGCGGCGGCGTCGGGAAAAGATGTTTCACCAACTACTGGTTCTGGGGCTCCACAGTAGATCTCTGAAGAGATCTACCATCGCCATTACATCTACATTCCAGCTCACCTTCTCTGTTCAGCCGTTGCCGTTTCAGGCTACTAGAAAAAAGGAGCATATCCAGCATTCGTTTCCTGTTACCAAGAATAGTATTACAGAGACTCTGTTGTTTGGCTGGAGTCGCTGTGGAAATGGAAATCGAGTGTGGTGGTGACGGGCTCTGCGCTAAGTGTCGTGATAACTTTAGCATCAGTCACACCGTCTTGAGAAGATAAGCAAATTTCCTCCACATTATATATCCTTGATGAAGCTACTCGTTTCCACGTTGTTTTGAAATTTTGCAATCAGTCCAGTTCTAAGCCTCAGAATCGCAGGATTGGCAAGACGTCGAGCCAAAGTCAGGCCAGAGCCTTTCAACCGTGGATAGCTCAGTAACAAAACACCCAATGGTTCATACTTCAACACCGCTTACCGATAACCACCAGTATGTTTTCTGTAGATACGATACGATTCTGCCAATTGCCAGACGTCTTGAACAGTAATCCTTCCGCTGATCCCATGCGCCCAACTCGCGTGCCTTGTCAACAATCATCTTTTCTTGTGCAAGGGTGATTTCATTCATGTTCAAGTCACTTTTTTTCTTAGTCGTTGGATTTTTACCGTTGGCCTCTTGATACTTGTAGGAATCCAAAACCGCAGCAAAAAGCCCTGGGGGAACCCATATGCGTTGGCGAACTCGTCGATATGACGACGTCTACCCTCTGGCAATTCTCGATATTCCTTAGCAAACGTTCTCGCTGTGTAAGAGAGGCTGTTTCAAAGTCAACAGGCGGCTGGTAATATATTGCTACTGCGTCTCAGGTTGAAGCCGAAGCCATCTATTGAAAATAATGCTATTTCTCGTAATTGAGATGCGGCTTAAAGTCAAAGGGTTACCCGGATGATAGGCCCAAAGCCCGCCACCGCTACCGGAACGGAACTGAGAGTCCCGGTCTTGTCCGAGAAAGGTTTCTACCGCTTTAAATTTCCCCCACAGTATGCGCTTGACACCTTCTTTTTTCAATTTTATTCTCTCCACGACGCATGGTTTTGCGACATTTGAAGAAATGCACCACGAAATTCATTTCCTATCAGCTAGTCTCTATGCCCTATATATTGCTTTACCATAGAACATCCCGGTATGTACTTTAGTCCCAAATTATAATCATTGCCCAATCCCAGATCGTTGCTGCTGTTATCAGTCGCAGATAACGTGCACACGGGAGCCCACGAAATGCAAAGATAACGACTGAGAACAAAAGAAACTTGGATAACCGCAAAAAAGGATTTTCTCGAGGCGCTAAAAATGTAACATATTGTTAACATATGTTATCATCAGAAAAAATTGCTTGTTTTTGGTCAAATAATTTCGTGCCTTGTTGATTATTGATTATATATATAGCAAGGGAGAGCCCCTCCTTCCCCAAGGTTTATGGATTATTATTAAAAATGTCATTAAACGAAAATTTTACATGTTAAGCCAATCCCATTCTTTCATGTCTATTTTATCCATATTCATCTGCAGTCCACCGCCAAACTGTTCTGTTTTGACTACCGGACCTGCCGGAGCAGATGCGGCCATGACAGATGTATGAACTTGATCTTGCCTTGGAATTTGGTTCGACGGCTGAATAGGTCTTTGCATACCATGACCTTGAGAAGTTGAATCGTTGTGCTGCTGCTGCTGCATTTGCATCTGTAACTGTCTTTTGGCATTTGACGCGATTTGAGATGGAGTTGGCTGAACAAATTTGCGCTGAGCACTAGGCGCTGATGTACCAGAAACCGGAGAGGCTGAAGTTAACGGACCTAATGGATTGGTGCGCCTTGAACCAGACATTTTTCTCTTTAAACGTTGCAAATTCCGGTCATTATGCGACTGGGATTGTGCTTGTGATATACTCGGATTGTTAACCGACGACGACTTTGGTGGAGCTGGCGCCAACGCTACATGACGACGAGGTGCTGGTGCAATCGATACATTCTTTGGAGTTGAAGCACCACTAAAAGAACCATCACTACCCATTGACAATGACATTTTGCTCAAGCTCGTGCTACTACCAGATCTTCGTTTTGTGATTGGAATTGATGGCGTTGTAGTTCCTCCATTTGCTGGCGTCAATGGCGCTAGTCCACTACCACCCAACATTGAGTTATCTCTTGAATGCGACCTTGAAGAAGATGAACTACTACTTGGACCACGATTTCGTTTCTTGATAACATCCGTCTTCAACTTCAATGGTCGAACTTCCCCATGCAATTTCAAAAACAAGCCGCATGCATTACATAATGGTTGACCTTGAGAATTGCGTCTCCACAATGGCGTTGTTCTGGTATGACAGTTTGTACATTCAGGTGAGTCTTCCTTCTTCTTTGATGAACTGCTTTCCTTTTTCAAGTTTTGCTGAAGTAGTGACGATGCATTAGTTTGAGACTTTGTTCGAGCGATTTTCTGCTGTGGAGCAAAAAATGTATCTTGTTTGATTGGAGCACTGCTTGCTGCAGTGGATGGTGCAGTAGAATGCGCATTATTAGGACTGGTTACTGCTGGAGATGATGATGATTCTGGTGATAACGATGGAGTTACCAATGCACTTTTATTCTCGTCCTCTTCTTCAAACAAGTCAAACTTGGCATATGTCCCTGTATTGTTGCTACCAGAAGGTCGATGATGATGATCATGGTGGTTATTATGTGGTTGAGATCTTGGACCGGCGATTCCAGAGTTGACATCTGATACTGAAACACTGGATAACCCAGAGTTGATCTTGTCAAAGTAAATGGGGTCATGAGAATTGTTGAAACTGTTCATGATATCACCATTTGGAAGTATTTCAGCAAATCCTCCATCAAAAAACGCATCATTATGGCTTAATGAAGATGATGGCATGGAAAAGACTGAAGATGATGAAGATTGTTGGTGTTGTTGTTGATGATGAGGATGTTGTTGATGCAAATGCTGAGGATAGTGATAATACATGTCGTGAAAACTTGTACTCATCGGACTAGTCAACCCTTCAATAGCCAACGGATCCAAATCGAAATGAAATCCTCCCGTTTGTTCATTTTGTTGAAATTGCCTATGATTTTGGTAACCTGCCTCTGGTACTACTCCAGGACCTCGATTTGTATAGTCCATCATTACAATATCACCACCATCTAATTCCGAAGTTGCAATCTGAGGTTTGAATGTCTGAGCAGGTGCTGGAACTGGAGACGCAGAGTTTTTATATTGTTGCTGATATGCTTGGTTTGGCAAGCTTTTGGAATACAACAATGACGCAATAGAGTTGGCGTTGTTAATATCGGTTGGTGGTGTATCGAGAGATTCTGGCGAAGTTTCGGAGGGTGTCAATATTTGATTTTGATAGTTACCCATAGGTACTGGAGTCGATGCAATATTGATAGATTCTCTTGTTGGAATACTGGAAAGAAAGTTAGTTTCATGGGCAAAAAAAAAAAGCTAACACAAGGGACAAGAAAGGCCAGGAAAAAAAAAAAAAAAAAAAAAAA
>JAKTPN010000337.1:363072-441642 GCA_030557665.1 Blastobotrys apis
GCAGGAAAAAAAAAAAAAAAAAAAGACCTGCCGGTATGAACTTTGTGATCAACCAGAAGGGAAAATTTTAAATTTTTCTGAGCCTTATTGTCTTTCATTAGTCGAGAAAGAAAAAACACTTACATTGTTGAATCTGTATCCGTACTGGCATTTTCAACAGATGACATTATAGATTGTTTGCGAAGACTAGCGGACCCCAAGCGTTTGGTCATATTCTCTACACGATCTTGTTGTTGCAGGTTTTTCTGCGCTTCAGCTAATAGCGAGGTTAGCTGAGAAGAAAACAATCCGTCTTGGTTCATGGTTGTGTTAGACGAGGAGACGGATTGTAGAAATTTCTGAGCGTGAGTGAAACGAGAAAGAGTAATAATTAGTAGTGGTGGAAAAAAAATACAAAAAAAAACCGTGAGAAATATGGGCAGTAAAACTATCGCCCGACATCGCGCAAACCAATGGGGGAAAACCGGTGCAAGTAATACGTAGTGTTGTCTACAAATTTTTTCCTCTCTCTGTAGCTAGCTAGCTACAAAATTTGGGCGGTCCTGCTTGCCTTTTGTTCTAATCGATATGCGCAGACAATCGCGCCGATTATTTTGCTTGCATATATATATAATTCTTACCAATGCGAATGGATTTTTGCATTAAAACCGCCAGATGTACCTATTGCAGACGGCCAGAAATCCGTAGCTTGGCCGCCACTTCTTCCGCCGCTCCAAGGGGAATGACGTAGTGGATGATGACCCGGCTGTGGCGGATTCTAGTTTGGGACATCGGATGAATGGCGTGCTTGTGTCTTGCGTATGCATATCCGTATATACACGGCTTGGAGGGAAACAGATGTTCATTATGTAATTTTTTTTAATTTTTTTTTTTTAATTCTTCCATGGCCAGATCCAGATCTCTGTCACCCTCCGGAGGGAATATCGGTTAATTAGATAATTTATATATGGGCTGCAAAAACTAGATCTACTGGTACCGTCGTGGCAAGTGGCTGTTTGGTGAGGTGGTTTGAGCTGGACTTGGTTCTGATTGAGATTGAGATTGAGATGCTGCAGGTGGATTTATATGTGTTTGTTCAAATAATGCCTGTTTTTCTGCACCTTCTTTCAACGATTGTTGATGAATCTTGTATTCAAAAGTAAATCCAGCTGGTAATTTAAGTACTCGCTGAATTGCGTTTCGGATTGCCTCGTTGCCTGCAGTATCGTTCCCTTGGCGCGTCCATACACTGATAATATCTTCATCTCGTCGAGCACTGATCACCATTCCCATAATTTCATGAACCAAATTCTTATCTCCATCCTCTTGATCATCAATCAAGTCACCGCCAACCACGCTCAGTAATAAATTTTCCCAATACAAAGCCGCTTGTTGTCGGCATTTAATATGCTGGGCATTTTTTTCCGCCGCGACTCTCACCGCTTCTTCTTCATTCATCAACTCTTCATCTTCAGTTTTTTTACCCTTGGATGGTCGCTTCAATCGAACAACCCATTTACCACCTTGTGCATTGTTTGAATCTTCCCACATTGGTTTGACATTTTTTTTGAAAATTTGAAATTCGCTAGTAAATGGTAGCTTGTCGATTCGCCTCAAATGGGTATACACGTCCCAAAAGTCTTCTACAGTTGAAAATGTTCCAACTTGTTTCGTAGCTAGAAGGTAATTGGAGATTTTGAAACCTGGTCCTCGATGCATGAACCAAACAGTCCAACTGTTTTCTAAAGTGTGCGTTCCTCCAACTCTAGACTTGACGATCCGTTGACCCTCTTCATTGACTTGATCTGGCTGTTGATGGAAATTTGAATGACCATTGCTACTTCCACGATTGTTTTGGTTATTATGGTGATGATTATGGTGACTGTGATGGTTATTGTGATGGTTATTATGATGCCCATGCCCATGCCCATGGTGGTCTCTTCTGTCTGGGATCCCCACCCCAGTTGACGCTAGAAATGTTGATTTTTCACTGACCTGTGTTAGTACAGCCGATTCGATATCATGGTTCACATACTTTGTTCTGCGATTCCAGATGGAACTTGGGGCGGCAGGCTGTTCTGCCATTGTGTGAGATGGTGAGTGATGATATTTTGTGTTGGTGAAAAAAAATAAAAAAAAATTGTCCGCGGTTGGGCGAGTTTTTTTTTTTTTTTAAACAAGTTTCACAACTGAAGGCAACGGCAAATTTTTTTTTTTCCAAGCGCTTAGTAAATTTGTAAAAAATATGGCATTTTCAAAATCATGGATCTATTCGATTAATTGAGGATATTTATATACTATACGGTTTATACATTGTAGTTGGAAATATGCTGGAGAATGCCCACAAAATGGACAATGTTGCAGATCCAAAATTACTATAGCGACCAAACTCACCAACCTGACAATAACATTTTCATTTACTCCGAAACCCTTCTACTCTCACCCATCCTATCTCAATAGCCTGATCCGACGACAGCCGATGCGACTCCTTCAATTGTGCCGTTCACAATTTATATTACGCAGTTCAGTGCCGCTATGCAGTCTGCGCAGGGCTCGCGGCACCACTGGAATATATTTGATGAGCAGGCGATCGCCTGCTGCAAATTTCTCCTTCTCCACATCAACATCATCAAGAATGCCATCTGAAAAAGTTACTCAATTGTTCAACAAGTATGTGATTGGGATGCGACGGAGTAAAGGACCATGCTAACTATCTAACTATCTTCAGGATTGACGAACTCAAACCACAATTCATCGACCGTATGCTCTTCTTTTTTTAAAGAAATCTTAATGCAGATCTAACAAGATAGGACTCGCTGAAGCCGTGGCCATCCCATCGGTATCAGCAGATGCTGAACATCGACCACAAGTCGTTGAAATGGCCAAGTGGATGCAAAAGCAATTGACTAACCTTGGTTGTACTGACATTCAATTGAAGGAATTGGGTATTGAAGAAGGTACCAAGGATTTGCACTTGCCTCCAATTGTTTTGGCTCGTTATGGTACCGACCCTTCCAAGAAAAACGTGTTAATTTACGGTCACTACGATGTCCAACCAGCTTTGAAGGAAGACGGCTGGAATACTGACCCATTCACCTTGGTCACCAAGGGTGACATTATGTACGGCCGTGGTTCCACTGATGATAAGGGGCCAGTTGTCGACTGGTTGAACATTTTGCAAGCTCACAATGAATTGAAGTTGGACATTCCAGTTAATATTACCTTCTGTTTTGAAGGCATGGAAGAATCTGGTTCTCTTGGTCTTGATGACCTTATCAAGGCTGAAGCTCAAAAGTATTTCAAGGGCGTTGATGCCGTGTGTATCTCTGACAACTACTGGTTGGGTGACTCCCACCCAGTCTTGACCTATGGCGTGCGGGGTGTTTCTTATTACACTATCACTGTCGAAGGTCCAGCTGCTGATTTGCATTCTGGGTTGTTTGGTGGTGTTGTCCACGAGCCAATGATTGACTTGTCTCATGTCTTTTCCAAGCTTGTCAATCCAAATGGTGAGATTCAAATCCCAGGTATCAAGGAAATGGTCGCCCCGTTGACCAAGGAAGAAGATGCATTGTACGATACCATCAAGTTTGATTTGGAAGGATTTGAACACAACATTGGATCCAAGACTGTTCTTCATGACAAAGTCAAGCCAGCTTTGCAAGCACGATGGAGATACCCGTCCTTGTCTATTCATGGTGTTGAAGGTGCTTTCTACTCTCCAGGTGCCAAGACTGTCATTCCAGCCAAGGTTATTGGCAAGTTTTCTATCCGAACTGTTCCAAATATTGAACCACGAAAGCTTGATGAAGCTGTGATTGGCTACGTCAACAAGGTGTTTGCTGCATTGGGATCCAAGAACACTTGCAAGTGTGAAATGATGCACGATGGTGACTACTGGGTTTCTGATCCAAACAATTGGTCTTTCCGAGCCGCTCGACGTGCCACCAAGGATGTCTGGGGTGTTGATCCAGATTTGACTCGAGAAGGTGGTTCTATTCCAATTACGCTATCTTTCCAAGATAACCTCAAGTCTTCTGTCATTTTGTTGCCAGTTGGTCGAGGTGATGATGGTGCTCACTCTACTAATGAAAAGTTGAACATTTCCAACTACATTGAAGGTGCCAAGACCTTGGGTGCTTATTTGCATTATCTTGCTGAAGAAGAAAAGGATGCCTAAATCTTAACCGTAAAGTTTGACAGATTTTTTTTTATTTCATTTATGTAATGCAAGATAAATAATTCTAATTGGAAGAGTCGTTTTTTTTTTTTTTTTTTATACACCATCCAACTGCAACTTTTCATTCTGGTTGCCTAGTCGTGAGATCCTTAGAAAAACGTCACAGCCGTACCCTTCCAAACTCTGTAGATCCAGTGCACCATCCCAATATTCAGCATAAACTCTGCTTAACGGCAATCCCATTCCTAGTTTGAGATCAGGTCCACGTGCTGACAAGGAGCTTAGAGAGCTTTCCACCATTCGACCATCTGAAAGATGAGACGATTTGCGTTCGCTATATGTGCCGACTTCTGACGGCAATCCTGCAAATTCTGGTACTTTTTTGAAGTTCGCCAACCGGTTTTTACTTCGTGGACCTCGTGAAAACGACCAAATGTGAGGTAGTATATCTTCTGGAATTCCTCCGCCTTGGTCGGAAATCCGGATCAGCACATTGTGCGGCGTATTCGAAATGGATACTACAATTGGCGGCGGCTTGCGGTGGTATTGATGCTCCGCATGGGATGCAACGGTAGCTTCAATGGAATTGCGCATCAATTCTCCAATAATATAATTCAAATGCGATTTCATATATGGGAAGGTTGTGTCGACATGGCCCTCAATCTCCACATTCGGCATTTTGACATCTGGATAAAGCTCTTGCACGATTTGTTTTGCATGTGTTGCACATTCCTTCACAGTCTCTTCTGCAGAACATTGCAGGAATACCTCACCAATATACCTTGTAAAGTCCAAATCTTCATTCTTTTCCCCGCGGTTGAAGGCTTGCGTTAGAGCCAAATGTTGCTCTGCAATGACTCTTCTTGAGATTCTTGATCTCAAAGCCTGGTTCATAAAGTTGTCCAATCGGGCACAATCTAAAGTGTCTGCTAATGAGTTCTCAATTGACCCCATCACCAAACTTGGAATCACGCTCAAATGTTCATTAAGCAAATCGTTCAGCAATTTACAAAACCGTTCATTATCCTCCAAAGTATTGATCTGAGGGAATTTCCGAAACCTATTAAATGCATCGTAATAAATTTCATAGACCTGACAGAAGTGAGGATTTGATACTGCCGCAAATGGCAATACTTGCATATCACGAATTCGATGCGAGATTCGAATTGGTAGTTCCACTCTTACAAAGTTACCAGATGAAAGCAATTTTTCTTCATTCAATTTCCTACCAAAAAACGCAAGCTGTCGAAGAGATATCGGCCGTGGATGTTTGCGAACCCAGTCCATCAAAACAGTGTTTTGGTAAAAATGGCGGCCATTGATGATACTGGAATGTGGAGGGTATGTATAAGCTCCTGGTTCTACGTCAAGAGCAGTATCGAGCAATGCAATACGGGACGAATGGTTATGTCGCTGAAAAATCGGTTGAAACGCGCCTTTACGGCGGCATGACCTTGATATTTGTGAGATCATGATGAGTGTGTGTAGAATGGTGAAAGCAAAGATGAGTGAGTCAATGGGATTTATGTATTGGTAGTTCGGCCGAGTTCGGTGGAGGGGCGCTCGGCCACCATATGCGCAGCCTTGTTTTTTTTTTTTTTTTTTTTTTTTTTATTTCTCCCCCCTCTTCATTTTGTCATCCTTTGTACCGAGAGAGTCGAAACTTTAAAAATTCAAACACATACACAATGACGCAGGATGATCGAGTTACCCTTTTCTTTGATATCGACAATTGCAAGTTCCCGGGATTCCCAACAGTTTTACTAACACAATGTTCTCAGGTCTATATAAAAAATCATCGCGCATTTCCGATCTTATGCAAGAGTACATTCATCGGTACTTTGTAACGCATCTGGATCTAGACGATGAACATGCCGATATGCTACATCATCGATACTATAAGGAATATGGGTTGGCTATTGAAGGGTTAGTACGGTTCCATCACATTGATGCAATGGCATATAATCGAGAAGTTGACGATGCGTTGCCGCTGGACGAGGTGTTGAAACCGGACGCTGAGCTACGAGCAATGCTGAAATCCATCGATAGGACTAAAGTGAAGACAGTGTGGTTGTTCACAAATGCGTATATCAATCATGGTGAACGGGTGGTGAAATTGTTGGGAATTGACGATTTGTTCGATGGGATTACATACTGCGATTACGGCCAGGTGCCGTTGGTTTGTAAACCAAAACAAGAAGCGTTCGACAAGGCCATGAAGGAGTCCGGGGAGACGGATATGGAGAAATGCGCCTATGTGGATGATAGTGAGATCAATATCCGAGCAGCGTATCAACTCGGATGGACAGATACTGTGCATTACGTTGACCCTAATGACCCGCTGCCGGAGACTGAAGCTGGCCATTATGTGATTCGAGATATCCTTGATCTACCAAAAGTACTACCGCATTTATTCAAAACGTGTTAAACACACGATCTGTTTATTCTTTTTGTTTGTTTGTTTGTTTTATAGATATTTTATGGCATTTCTTTTTTTTTATACACTATGATAGTTTACTTCAATTTCAAATTGAGCTTGAGTTTTGGTTTCTCCAGTTTCATCTCCGACTGCACACCCGGCGACGCCGATGCCGATGGCGTGGTGGTCGACTGCGATTGCTTGGCAGGTTTGAGGGTGATTTTCGGCCCACTTGTCGACCCATTGACACGTTTCGATGCCTTTTTGCCTGCACCTTGTGGGCCCTTCAGTTGGATCTTGAGACGCGACTCACGCTTGACCACCATGACTCCATTGCCCATATGCTTGGCGACCAGTTTGCGGATGCGAGGGGTGGGCAGCGTGACCATGAAGCTGTCAATCGACGGGTACAGAACCGTGCAAATGTCCAACAGAATCCGTTTCTGGACAATTCCAAAGTGCAGGTTATCATTGACCGCCGCCCAGAGCTCCTTGCGGAGATGCGGCTGCGATCCAAGAGCCTTGCGCACCAGCTCCGTCGCCCCGTCAATGGTGCCTCGAGCTAGAATCTCACGACGTGACGTGCCCGCTTGTCCACCTTCAAACACGCCACCAAATGAATCGCCATTCCCGTTAGTAACAGACGGCGGCGCTGCTTTCAGCTCACCTTTGATGGCAATCAACCCAATCACATCCTGCAACCCATCAACAAGCCCAAACCGGACATAATTCGAAAAGTCATATGCACATGTGGCGAATACATACCTCAATAATGCTTTGTCCTTGAACCCTCCAAACCCAAGTAAGCTTCGAAACGCCGCGAGCCGCACGTCATTGTTGTTCCCACCTTTAGTATATTGAATCAACTCTTCGAGTTTCGGTGGAATGTATCCCTCACGCACTAGAGATTCTTTCTGCTTGATAGCGGTGATGGTGACCATATTTTGAATCGATGGCAACCATGCATCCATTCGACAACACCGATCAATCTCGGATACTGCTTTGGTGACAAACTCACGGACCCTATCATCATTCCCCACCAACGGACTATCTTCTGACCGCTTCAACGAATTCACAATCGCGATAATCAACTGGCTCACATAGAAACAGTCCGAGAATGGGTTATTCGAGTTATCGTTATACCGTAGCAAATCTAGCAAGAAGTTCTTGACATCCAACGGACAATTTCCGGAGGTTTTCTCTCGAATACGCGACAATGCAATTGGAATTGTCTTTTGGACAAAATAGTTTGTAAAATCCGAAAACTCATTCCCCATGGGGATCGTCGACCCTTCAAAACAAAACATGCTTTGGAACGCCTTCATCAGGTGGAACTGGCCAATAAAATGCAGCTCTTCCGTTGCGCATCTCGCCAATTGAAGAGCCGCTTCTACTCTCACGCCGTAATAATAACGTCGGTCCATCAAAGTTCTCACCAAGATGGACGAATACAACGCCGACGGCCTCAGCATGCCAAAATGCTGCACGGCATCAACTTGAGCCACCACGTCTCGATCCTGCTGCAATTGCGAACAAAACATGTAATCCGGTTGGTTGATATATAACCGACAGATCCATTCAAAGTCGGCATCCACTCGGATCCATTCAAACGCTTCATTCACCATCTTGTCTTCTTCTTCTCGGCTGAATTCAGTCAATCTCCACTCGTTAATATCCGCATCGGATTGTAAAACGTCGCCCAAAGAATGCAACAAAACTCCATCCACGCCAGCCTCTTCGTCGTCCATGTCGTCACCGCCACCATTACTACCTTGAGGCGCCGCAGCAGGCGCGGCGGTCGGAGCAGGAGCAGCTGGAGCATTGGCACCACCACTCTTCTTATTCCGTTTCAACCGCTTATACTTTGTGTTGTACTGAATATCAAGCTTGGTGAAATTCTCCTTGATATCAACCACATGCTCATACGGAGTGCCATCAGCTTCATGAATTCGAATGGTCATTGGCCCAGTGAAAATCGGCTGTACTGGGAATCTCGAACCAGGTTTTACCCCCGCCTTGATATCATCCATTGCCAGTTTCGCATCTTTTACAAATGTATGTTCATTCATCGGTACATCTGCAGCTTCTTGCAATTGTACCTGCCGGATCCCCATTTCCACAAACATTCGTTTCTTATTAAACCGCTGCGTGACGCGGAAAACTGGATAACCTGACCCGACTACCCATTGATCAAAAAATGTATCTAGTCGGTTATGACTGACCCGCTCGCACAACCGAACAAACTGCGCAGTGCTCACACAAGAATTGTTCAAATCCCCAGACATGGCCTGTAGGAACAACTTTGGCAGGACTCTCGATAACCCAAACGATCGATCAGTCTTTGTCATGCGTCGATCAAGAATAAATAACACCACTGGAGCCTTGAGCCTGAGAAACCACAAATCGTCATCGGTCACCGGGAAGTTGAACTCTGGCGCACAAAGTGGAGGTTTGTTAACATCCTGTTCGCAAACCTCTTCAGCCAGCTTTTTCATGCGATATCGGTATTCATTATTCCCTAGCAATTTCCTAACAAACGACTGAGCCATGTACCGAGAAATACCCACAGTGACCCACATGTCGTTCCAAGTCTTGGGCACGATATTAACCCCACACCATTGACAAGCCATTGCTTCAGTCAGAGTCTCTGTAAAGTTGAACAATGGTTCAATCACCTCGGGAGGGAATAACAACTTGTCGCTGCATATCGCCATTGCTGCGGCCGGAGACACATCAACCTGCGAATCGCTCACAAATACATATGAAAACGACGTGTATGGATATGATCCATGCTCTCGAACAAAAAACTCCATCGCTTGGTACAAAAACAAACATGAATTCACTGCTTCACTTATCAAATGAGGGAAAGTATAAAGTGAAATCGGAATTGAGCTGTCGCTATCCTCTTCCTCCTCATTTGCAGCTTCTCGCAAATCTGTCAATGGGGTTTGTACAAAAGCCCCGACGGCAAACCCAATGTGATGAGCTGCTAGGGGACTAAACATGTCGAACGAGACCACCTTTTTTGTCGAATCAAAAGGATGCGCCACCTATTAAAAAAAAAAATTCATTAGTCTTCCTCTCACTGATTAACAAAACTCATACCTCTGATGACGATGCATTGTTACAAATCACCACAATCTCTCGATCTAATTCCTCCCGTTCTGCATCACTCAACGTCATATCCTCATCCTCCTCTTTTTCATTATCATTAGAATTACCATTAGTATTATTACTTGTCGTCGTGTCGTCGTTATTACCTTCCTCAGTAGTATCTTTATCCACCGTCGCCATCGTTTCGTCTTCATCTTCATCTTTTGTCGCCGTGGCCGCTCTTGTCCTTGTCGACCTCGTCGTCACTTGTTTCTCTGAATCAACCACCGCATTGTCATCTACACCATCACTTGACGACGACCTCACATCGCGTACTGTTCGAGGAACTGATATTTGGACCTGCCATGTGCATTGTTCCCATAAACCATCCACACAAGGAAGCCAACTACTTGTGGATTGACCAATTGGTGAATGTGATGTATAAGAATGCCAGTATGGTTTTTTGATATTACAATTCCCTCCACCGACAAAATTGACCCCAGCTGAAGGGTTTCTTAATACAAAATCAATCTTGACAGTAATTGGAACAAATGAATTCATATCAGCGCCACCGGCCAGTGAGTCGTTATTAGTCGCATCTTGGGGTACAATTTTAAAATTACGAGGCAGCGTAATCACCAATTCCCCAGGCAATCGATCCGCCAACAAATCTTCGACCCCTCGTCGATAATGATGGTGTTGATTCACCGTAGACTCTGGGAACATTGACATTGTTTTCAATACATCTTGGTGGTAATAATTGGCCCGTTTCCCGTTTATCGTGATCCCAGTGACGCGACTTTGTCGACAATCGAGCCGAATCTCGCGTAAATACTGTGTTGAAGGCACAATCGTCAGTTCTGTCCATCCTTCCAACGACCAGTCTTGAAGGTTGACATCGATGGACACCGTTTGGTGTGCCACTCTAAACCCTCTATCTGCTGGTATCTGCTGCTGTTGCATCTTCTTTCTGTTTGGATATGTCTTTTGATCTGTATTATAAAACAAAGCAACAACAAAATCTATAAATATCTGGGAATCTTTTGGAAAACCCTGTTACAGCATGAAGAAGAGGACTAAATGCAGGCTCCGTCTGTCTATAACAGTTCGCCAGAAATATACAAAAAAAAAACAAAAAGTACCGTCGTCCGTTGTTTTGTAAAAGTGTGGTTGGTTTTGCAGTTTGATGAAAAATCGTTTTTGGGAACAACACGCGTAGTGTGTGCTAAACGTGGAGTTACCCGGATGCGCCTCATCGTCAGCGGCGACCGATGAGAAAAGCAGCTTGGCGCACTGACAAGGTCTTGGATTTCTACACACGCAATAATAGCCGTGTAACATTATGCAAAGTTATCTAGAGTGCTGTAGGTCATACGTTGATAACCTTGAGAAAATACGCATACTACAAATTCCTAGCCCATCATGCGTGCGGCGCATGGAAATCTAGTAATTACATACAGTATTGCCCATTCCACCGCATGCTTTACATTCCCGAGGGCTCCCCCAAAAGCGCGGACTGTGCGGTTTGAAATCAAATAAACTTAGGCTTGGAGCACTAAAAATATTATATGCTGCAGATGCACCTCATTTTATCATGCTAAACCCGAAATGGACAGTTGCATCGGGATCGCTTGTTCGAGCACGTCTTAGTCTTTGGAGAGCTAGCATCCCCACCTCTCTGCATCCTTTATATATTTAAATAAATGTGCATGTCTGGATTTCATTTCTCTTCCAACACATCAACCTCCACAACAAAATGAATTACTTTGAAACAAACGATAACGGCGGATGGGTAAACCACCACCGGGCGTTCCCAGAGGACGCTCAAGCCGGTCGAGATGACATGTTTGATAATCAACTGTTGTACGAAAGCTATAGTGATGCCTCAAAACGGGAGGAAAAGGAGAAGAAGGAGTCAAGCCACGAGGTAATGAGGGGTTACTTGCAAAAGGAGCGAGGTGCCGAGTCCAAAAATTCCGCTGCCGCATCAGCCTCAAAACAAAAACAAAAACCAAAATCAAAGTCACATCATCGTGAAAAAGGCCGGATTATGCCTCACGAGCCGCATTTCTTGGTGGAAAAGTATCACTGGCCGGTTCTTGTCGTAGAATCAGGCTCCTCGGACGACGATGACGAGAAAGGCAATATCCCCGCATCTTCATCCACCAAGAACAAAAAACCAGCGCGGTTTACCGCAGCTGAAGCCCACGACAAGCTATCCAACTCGACCAATGGATTTGACGAGCTCCCAGGACGTCGAGAGTTTTACCATTACCACCACCCAAAGAACTATTTCCAGTCTCAGGCGCCCAGATCCGTCGACACCAAGGACTTTGCCAAGCTAATCTGCCAATACGTGCCGTTCTATGGGGCGCAAATGCGAGGCAGTCGGAAATTCCGGTCGCCACGGCAGTTTGAAGAAAACGTCGAGCCGGTCTTGAAGGCTGTTGTGGAAACTTGCAGGTGGTACCAACGCGAAAACCCACACCTGACCGACAAACATGTTCGGTACGTTATGGAACGGTTCAAGGCGGCCCTGCGTGGATACGTTCTCAGCAACCACGGCGGCCACCGAGGGGAGAATGAAGGGTTTTTATCAGTTGATGAATACTTGAAGTATAACGATGCGCTGGATTATATGCAGGATGGATACCGGATGGGTGCAGGCCATTGGCACCGACATTTGGCATCTCGAGAGAAAAACAAACAACTCGACAAGGAGGTTCGTGAAGAGGCCTACCAAACTTTCCCCACCGCTCCAGCTGACGATTCGACCTGGCAGCCACGGGCGAGTCATCCAATGGCTACGTTGGAAACAACTGCCCAGGTTTACGATTATGCTTTAAACGGGCAGCACCGCCCAGATCCGGCAATGGCGTACAGAGACCGACGTCGTGAAAGGTACCGAATGCAAGAACAACGACATGCACAAGAGAAGCAAAGCCGGTTTTTCCGCCACCAGGACGATTAGATTTTCTAGTCTGAAAAGCCAACAGTCAGTGTACGTCTCTCCACGCCAATTTCGTCAATGATTTCATGGTAGTTGCTTAGAATCAATGCACGTAACCCAGTCAATACATTAGCCAACCCAACTGTACGCGGGATATCTGCGCCCTTGTCGTATTTTTGAACATGAGCAAGCTGTCGGTCAACATAGCGGAATAACTGCGATCTTGCGATAATCTTTGGGTCGGTAACTTTGGTCGTAGCGTAGTATTCCACTTTTGGTAAACCCAGGATCACCAGTTTGAGAAATTGCATTCGAAACTTGATCTTGGCCCCTTCCTTGACCAGAATCGACGTGCATATACCCCGATCATCCAGATTGCGATACATTTGGCTCTGGTGGATCTCAGGCATCACCAACTCTGTCACAATTTCGTCCAGGTCCTCGTAGTACGTGAACTGCGTCGTATTCAGGAAAAATGCTGTAGCAAGCCCATGATTTAGGGTACACAATCGAGTCTTGGCAGCAGGATTCATCGCCATGCCGGTTTGCAAACTCTCTAAAAGCCGCAACCGCAAAATGTCATTGTCACCCAAGAGCTTAAATGCCGTGTCCATTAGTAAAGAAATGACTTCTATATCCCACTTGTCATTTGGAATGCTGTTGACCACTGTCGCTATGGCTTGGGCTCCAACTGTAGACTCATTTGCCTTCAACAGACAATCGCACGAGCACAGGACCATTATTCGAAACGCAGTTTCCAAAAACCCCAGGTCAAACCTGATTTGAATCAGCCAACCACATACAAATGAAACACAGTCAATAGCCGATTCAATCAGCCCACTTGTTGGCAACTGCAGCCCGACCACTCCAATCACTTCTTGGTCGCTGCCTTCAATCACATCACAAGTCAAGGATGCTCGCATTGCACCTACTCTTACCAACATGTTCTCAGTCAACAATTTCCCGTCATCCAAGCTCACCATGTTTTGTTGAATTGAATACTGCATTACCAATTTCCATGCCTCTGCATACTTTTCCCTTAGCCAAACCTTTTGTTCGCGACAAATCTCCATCTCTAGCCACAGCATGGATACATCTTTACTACCCGGGTACTTGTTCGGTTTGAATGCCTTGAACACTGAATCTGTAAATGCCCAAATCCTACTGTGGTGGTTAACCATGAAAACATACCATCCACCATCCTCAGCCTTGTGTTTTGCCAACTCTCGATCATATCGGTTGAATTTTGGAGGCCTCACCAAAGAAAACACGTACAAATCACGAGCCGACCCTCCAAACTCCATCTTTTTCCTTACAGTCTCCGCCGCTGCTTTGCGAAACTGGATTTCCATACGCGCTTTTTTACCCGGACTGTGTTCAAACCCGTCAGCAAACCGTTTCCTGATCTCCATATGCTTCCGCCCGATTTCACTCTCTATATTCTGTTTCTTTACACTTTTCAGTGGCGATGCAGCCACCGAAGCGTTCATCTTGGTCTCTGTGTTCATCTTGGTCAACCGCGTAAATTCTCGAAGACCTTTCAATGCAGCCGTCGTGTCACTCTTGGTGAGATCTAAATTTTCGTTGACAGGAGTCCGTGGTTCTAGTTCCAAATCCATGGTTTCAAATGGATCTGAATCTGATGCATCAAAATCGTCAGTGTCCACCCTCTTTCGTCGTCGCCGCAGCATTGTTACATCTAATAAGTGGAAGAAAGCTTCTTTCAATAATCGCGTTTGTTCTGAAATAGATTAGAAATAGCGCGCCACAATATCTGGGTGATCAGTTGTGTGCGGCGTTTTGAAAATTAAAAAAAAATAAAAAAAATAAAAATAAATGAAAGCAATAGTTCTTTTTTATAAAACGTCTATACGCGATTTCTTTCTTTTTTACGAATTAACAATAAAAAAAAATAAAAAAAATCCAAAGTATCTCTAGCTTTCATTAGTCCGGACACCATCATAAGATCTCATACGAGTCTTCAATCGATTGAACAACCCTCGTCTTCGTCTAGGATCATCCAAACCTTTGCCATCTCCATCAACTTCTGGTTCTCGAGCAGTTGAAATAACCCCGGAGGTAGCGGCCACTGTTGGTCCTCCATGTCCATGAGCTACAGGTCCAGCCGCAATACTACCGATACTTGTTCCCACAACTTGCCCATTAACAGCTCCTGTAGAATCCACCATAGTCACACCACTGTCCAAATCATGTCTATGTGGTCGTCGTCGAAATGTCATTTTGAATTTATCTGCAAGTGTCATTCGCTTCATACTTGTAGGCAATGTATCTCGATCGTGCACTGGTTGGTCGCTATACAAGGAACTTTCTTCGCTAGAATTCAATCCAGAATGTTTCAATCCTCCAGGAGTTGTAGACATTGTACCACCAGACCGTTGTTGAATATATTCAAATTCAAAATCTTCATTCTTGGCCGATTTGGCATGAGTGGAAGTGGAATTGGCAGAGATTTGACTACCAGCAGTGCCATTATACTTTTTATTCCCCACTGAAGCTGGTGATTTGCCAGCAGCACTTCCAAATGAAAACACTCCCGACAGTCGCTGTTTTGCACTACCAGCAGTATTAGTATTACCACTTCTTGGTGTATTGGCAGACAAAGGTTGTAAAGCAGTATTTGGTCGAGAAGCTGACCGCTCAGCGGGAGACTTTAATAATATTTCAAACTCATCATCCATACCAAGCTTTTGATCCAATTTAGACTTCCAGTCATAAATATCAAATTCGTTTTCCACCACAATAACATTACTGGAAGCACTTGTCAACTTGGAGCCTGAATCGGATGCGCTACTTAGTGTCACGGCTTTACCAGAAGAAGGAGTACCATCCTTTTGCAGTTGTGTCAAAGTCGGCGACCCAGTTGTACTATATGGAATAGGTTTCGAGTCACTGCTCAATTGATCCAAAAACGGACTACTGTCGCCCTTGCTGGAGGTTGATGCTGCTTCTGTTTTTGGAGACTTTAGAGTTCTGGACTGTTGGTCATTGCTTGACCAATAGAAATCGGATTCGGCCGGTGATTCAGAATGACTTGCTGGTGCTGCAGGCTGTGGTGCTGCAGACGACTCCACTTGCGCTGCTGATTCTGTCTGGTGAGGCTCGAAATTATCATTGTCAAATGCAAACAAATTAAGTTGAGGCGTTGATTTCTTCGCCGTTGGCGTGGTCACTGGTTGGTCTCGTAATTTAACAGTGCTGCCGTAATAATGTTTCATTTCGCCACTTCCAAGGGAACTGCAAGGAGTAACAAATGAGTTTGGAGGCGGTGGTGGTGGACCCATTGGAGATGTTTCGCTACTACTGCCGCCTTTGAATTGCATACCTTTGCTCAAATATACTGATTCTCGAGTATGACGCAACCGAGGCTGACCCGTGCTGCTGGATGCAAATTGTGGTTGTAATGATGGTAGTAACTCTCTTTGAGGTTTTTCAGCTTTGACTGTAGAGTTACCATCAAAAACTCCCGGTGATGGTGGTGGTAGTGGAGAGTTTTTGGAGTACCGAATCGGAGATTCATTGTAGTTTGAGGTGCCAAATGACAAGACTGGTTTTGGATATTCATCCTTATGAGAGTAATTAAACGTCTCCAGTTCACTGTCGTCGTCAAAATCGACCGTAAATGTTGATGAATTAGGTTCAGGAATTTCCACAGTGGATGGAGGTGGAGACTGACTCACTGCAACAAATTTCCCATTGTACAAATTAGAATGACGATAAGCTAAACTGTAATCATCATTTGATTGTGCGTGGTATTGTTGTTGAACCTGTTGGTGCGGATATTGATATTGATATTGATCAATATTGTGGACCGAATTATTATGCGATGGATAGGCATGTAAACTCGCCGGTGGAGTTGTATAATCCTCGTCTAAAATACTTTGGGATCCACCCACAGGTTGAAGATAAGTATCCATTTTACCTTTTGGTTTGTTGCTGTGTGGTACAGGGAGAGCTACTGGTTGTTGTCGTAGTCCAATGTCGATACCTCGAGAGCACTTGAAATGATCTTGTTCACCAGGAATTTTTAGCAATGGTTTTGATGGTTGAGGAATTGCTTGCGAAACTTCTTCCGATTCTGGTGTTGCAATTTGAGCTTGTGGAGATGGAGTTGTGAATTGGTATCGGCTTGCTAGTTGTGGATTTTGTCGTTGCAAGTAATCAAACAAGGTATTGTTACCTAAAAGAACACGTTAGTTTTCTAGAAAGAAACAAGAAAAGAAAAACATTCAAACCACTCCTCGAAACTTTTTAATCAAAAGGAAAAAAAAATTAAAAAATAAAAAAGGAAGACAGAGGGTCTCAGGTATCCAAAAAGGTAGGGGGTATATAATTACCGTTCTCAGGGGACAAAGCATCCGATTGAGTTTGAATCTCAGACAGAGTTGATGGAGCAGAATCCACCGCAGCATTCTGGTGGTAACCTCGGTATTCATCATAATCTTTGTTAATCTGCACTTGGTTTTGTCTTCGAATGGATTTCTTTTCCTTGACCGAGTCGTGGATATTTGGGTTGGCTTGGTTTAAAGTTTCCAACTGGTTGTGGATCAATGGAACTTGCGGCGGCATATTGTAATCTTTCTTGTTTTTAAGACTCCAAGACTTGCCACTGGCTGGGGTGATGGGGGTATTGATGGTGTTGTGGAGCCGATCAGATTTCCATTCAACAAAAGGCCGGGATCTGGATGGAAACATATCTGCAGGGATATCTGGAGAAAAGATATCGTAATCTTCCTGGGAGTATCCACTTGGGAATGTAAATTGTCCACTTGAAGAGTCAAAAGGCACCGAGTTTTTGAGAGATGAAGAAACTGTTCCTGGCGCTAGTGCAAATGGCGAAAACATGCCTCCAGAACCGCCCAAATAATCATTCAATCCTTGATTTTCGTCTTGATAGGTTTCTAAATCTTCATCTTCGGTTGTAGACCAGTCGTTAGAAATAAGTTCATCGTCCGGAAATGCATGGATATCATCATCAATGTCTTCATGAACAAAATCTTGACTGTGTATTTCCATGTCTTCATCAACGAATATAGCATTTGACGTAGTCATGATATCAAAACCCCCAGGATTGTCCTTTGCAATAAGCTAATTGTTCTTGCTGGTTGTTTTTTTGGTGGATTATAGAATGAAGACAAGGTCGTCAAAGGTATAGCGATGATTGAATATGGTATTTTGTGGGGCGAATAATAAAGTTGAACTTGGGTGGGAGAGTAAACAAACGAAAATAAATAAATAAACATTTCATTGCCCGAAATCGATTTGGGACTAAACCAACAGATTTATAAAACGCCAAAAGTGTAGTGATTGGGCATTTATAGTGGTTTAACCAGTTTGGTATCAGTTTTAACCTGTTGGATGATGAATGGTTGAACAAGACAGGTGTGTCTCACCCAACCCCACCAAACCGGGTGCGGCGTCTGCATGTACGGTCTATCGCGAATAAGTCTGCAGGTACAGTATCCAGAGTATAAGGGGTAGTTTGCATTGTGCATCTAGCAAATGGCCATTTTTGCTGCAGCTTTTGGTGAGTTTGTGGATATTGACTGTATGTATTTCAAACCTCATTGCTCAATCATGCAGTTCAGCAAGGGGTGGTAAATCAATGTTTCAAACTGTTAATCCAGTGTACCATGGGAGTTTATAAAACAAGCCAGAATATCTTTTGAAAGACCAAAACTAGAAGAATGCTTGTTGAATAGACCTTTTTATAACCTAGATGGACCTCCCAGCATTTTACAACTATATGCAGGCGTTGCGGCTCGAAGATCATCGTGCGGCAAACCCAAGAATAGAAATTCGTTTCTTTGTGTGAACCAGACGCATATTCAACCATATATAAGGGTGTAGCATGCATAAACAGTAAAGATTCGTTTACCTGTGGTATATAACGCCGTCCGGTTGTTTGCCCTCGGGTTTGGGTGCATTACCAAGCACGAGTTGGAATACCAGCAGCGACTACATGACCTAATCCAATCCATCCTGCTCCAACTGCTCCAACTGATCCAATTACTCCAACTACTCCAATTGGACGAATGATAACGGTTTCACCCAGACACTCGACACCTTAATGGTCATCGTCATAGTCTCGGCAGTACACGGCGCCAAAATAAGCGCGTGCATATTCCCGCCGGGCGGCCGGCGCCGGTCTCGCACATGGGGTAAAATAGCCGCGGGACGATATGTTTTTCCCATCACTCCCTGGATTTCAACTTGTTCACTACAACAACAGGTCGACGGTTTTATAGACGAAAAATGGTTAATGACGATAAATACTCGGTTCTCTTGGTAGGATCAGGTGGAGTCGGTACGATTGCTTCTCTAGGTTTGGAACTCGGCGGCAAGGCTCGAGTCACTAGTGTGATTCGAAGCGATTACCAACGGGTCAAGGAGAATGGGTTCCAGATTGAATCTGTTGATCACGGGACTTTTGACAATTGGAGACCGTCTCAGATTGCTAATTCGGTGGATTCCGCAGTGAAGGAGCATGGCGGTGAAGGGTTTGACTATGTGCTGGTGTGTATGAAGGTTCTTCCAGAGTTGTATCTTTCTGAAACGATTATCGAACCAGCTGTGACGGAAGGAAAAACGGTGATTGTGTTGATGCAGAACGGGATCGGCATTGAAGAGCCAGTCGCAAAAAAGTTTCCAAAAAACGTGGTACTATCTGGAGTTTCCATGATCGGATCGCAAAACTTCCACGGCAAGATTCTGCACAATGAACACGATAGTTTGAAAATTGGATATCATGACAGCCCAGGGTTTGACAAGACGGAACTAGAAACCGCAGCCAAGAAGTTCGTGGAGATCTACTCTGCATCAGGGGTCAATTGTGTGTATGAAGCGCATCTAACGATAGCAAGGTGGCGAAAACTGGTGTACAATTCGTGTATCAACACGGTGTGTGCAGCGGTGCAGCTGGATGCAGGGAGAATCTATCTTGCCGGTCTTGACCAGAGTTTGATCATGCCGGCCATGGGGGAGATCAAGAAGATTGCGTGTGCGGCACTAGGCGAGCCGCTTCCGGAGAACATTGACATTGACATGATTGAATCCGACGACGGGATTTACTACAAACCTTCCATGCAAGTGGATGTGGAAAAGGGGAATCCGATTGAATTGGAGGCGATTCTAGGAAACCCATTGCGGATTGCAAAGGATTTGGATATTGATGCGCCAATCTTGACGTTTTTGTACCGCATCCTCAAGGGTGTCCAGTTCAAGTTGATGGAAGCCAAAGGGTTGATCAAGTGCCCGGAAGAAGGAGCATCTCGAAAGAAACATGAACCAGTGTGGCGATTCCCATATACAGAATAGACATGGACAAATAGAACAGTATCAACGAAAACTTTTCTCTTTTCTTTCTTTACTTTTATTTCATTACCATCTCCATCTCTTTTAAAAAATATTAACTAATCTCATTCCAACTATCCTCGACGGTTTGGCGTACACGTTTACTATACTGACTGCGATGTTCCTGATATAGAGTTGCGGCCTCGACGTTTGCCGGGGACGCAGTGTTCGGATCATTCAGCAAGCTCTGGATCGACGTCAAAATAGCAGCCACGTCGTAGGTGGGGCTCCACCGGTTCTGCAGGATATCTAAACATAGTTCTCCGCTCGCATACACGTTTGGATGGAACATTTTGCTCAAGAATTTCACCGTCGGCGCTTTATTGGGGTATTGTTCGTCAAACTGGAGAACCAGTCGAAACGTGCCGTCTTCGAATGGCGTTTCGGCTGGTCCGATGATCACAGCGTTCCTGAGGGAGCACATAGAGTTAGTTATCAAAGTGAAATCAACTATTAAACTTACCAAGTCATGACATTATCAGCGACTGGTGAGGCAGACACGCCACCAGGTGGATCCTGCTGCATTCGCTATGTATCGTTAGTATTTCTGGCTGGTAGTGTGTCACGCTGTCCTAAAATACCTTGAAATCCCGCATCAAACGTCTTCTTGCTGTGGTTGACATGGTTTATGGAAAAATGGTCGGTGGTGGTGGTAGAGGAAAGAATAACGCGAGTGGTAATTTAGTTTTCCAGAGGGAAAGAGGGAGGGGCGACAAAATAACCGCGCTGGAAGTTTAAGAAGTGGATAGAACAAAACCCTCACCCTAGCGCTCCAGGGCCATACCACATCCATTCTTTCCACATAATTTCTCTAAAATTTACCAAAATATTATTAGCAAAAAGACAAACAAACAAACTAAACAAAATTATCAAGACAAAAACAAAGCTATATGTTCCAAATCCCTTTGAGAGCACAAGCCCTATGCAGCTTGTGGTTGTGGCTGTGATTCAGTAGCTTCGCCGGCAGCAGCCTTTTCCTCAGCAGCAGCTTCTTCAGTTGGTGCTCTTGGAGCAAACCCTTCTGGACCAACATACTGTGCATCTCTCCATGGACCATCATCAGCTAATTCAACACCTCCTTCGGACTCACTCTTGCCTCCAAACTTGGCTGGCAAGTTTTCAGCCGGGATTTGCTTGAGTAGTTCCGACTTGTAACTAGATCCCAAGACATGGATCTTTTCAACAGTCACTGGATCCAAAAACCGCTTGATCATACTAAACACGGTAGCGAATCCAAAAGGCGCATTGATCAAGTAAAACTTACCCATTCGTTCTGGATAATAGTTTTGTCCAATATTAGATGCTTCTCGGATATAAGAATACACTTGGGAAGCAGTAGACAATGAAATCCCCTTGAGATCCATAATTGTGCACGAAGTTTCCACCAACTGGCCTACTTTTCGGGAACAAGCTGGCAGTCGATACTTGGTGAACGACTCATATTCCCATACCAAATTCTGTAGCATTCGTTCTTGGGTAGTAATCTGGTACATTTCGTTAATCTTAACGTTACCCAATTGTTCGACATAAATCGGACGGCCATCTTTGTCAGTCTTGTGGTAGTATTGTGGATAGTACTTGGCAACTTGAGCCTTTTCGTTATACACAAAGTCTTTCAAGATTGTATTAGTGCCAAATTCTTCTCGCCATTTTTCACAGTTGACAAACATTTCCTTGGCCTTGGCCACGTCAAACTTCCGGGCTCGCAAAAACCGCAATAATGTCACGTCGTCAAGTCGGTCCTTGTATCCATCTTCTTGCAATTGAATTCGCAAGATTTCCACGGCGCCGGTTTGTTCTGGCGTCAAGTTGCCTGGGTGTCCTGTAGGACATCCTTCACCGGCTTGTTGTGGGTAGGACTTCCTAGTTCCTGGGGTTAGTATCTCAGCGATCTCCAAAGGTGATTCACAATCGTGAAACATACAAAAGTTCCTGTTTAAAATTTAGTTAGCATTTGAAAGATCTGCTTGGTGTTTAGGGTGGAAAAGGAAAAAATAAAAAAGAATTCATACCTCGTCTGTAATATCGTTGACCATTTTATTTTTTTTTGGTTTTTGAATCAATAGAAATGTTAGGAGTGTAAAGACCAGAGACAGAAAAAAAAGTCAACAAAAAGGATGAAAAAGTTTCGAAAAAAAAAAAAATTCAAAACAATAATAAGTCCAAAAAAATGAAAAAAAGTCACAAATATATTTCTCTAAATCAAATTCAAGTTCTAATTTGCGCGATTGGAGTAATTATCCTGTATTGTCTACTTCAAAAAGGTTGCGATTCGGTCAAATAGCAGAGGGGCGTTTTAGGATCGACCCAGTTTGCTACTCTTTTATGTCCTTTTTTGCTTGGGAAAGCAAAAACAGCGTGGAAAAACGCGAAGGCATCTGGCAGCCTAAATCCTCGCTCCCTCCCCATTGGCATTGGCTCATTAATTATCCCTAAAACAAAAATCGTTTCCCGCCTTAATTTCAACCTCCAAAGGGGGCTGAATTTAGGGGGGGTTTCCGGTGCTGATTGATGCTCACAGGGGGGGCTGTATTCCGGTGCGGAGTTACCCGGACTGGAGTAGCGCATAAAATCGCCGATGAAGCTTGTCATTTTTTCCAAGGGCTACTGTGCTTATACACTCAAAAAACTAAACGGTGGTTTCATCGCCCCAATCTGTGTATCCAAATTGCAGTGTGAATCTCGCGAATGCCGCTATATCACCCGCTTTTGCCATCTCACACTCTAGCCGCATAGATGTGCGGCGTATCTAACACTGCACAAAATATCAGTCTCCCTTTTGGAAAAATCTAAATTATTACATAAAAATAAATACTAAAAACTATATAAATAATAACAAAAAAGAAAATCAAATCAAAGAACAAAATCCTTGTTCTATCCACCCTCCCCTTTTTTTGTTAATCCAAATCCATGCGTTCCAAATCATAGTCATAACCGTCATCATTACAATCATCAGCTTGTTTATCATTACCGGTTTCATCACCATCCCCAGTTTTCTCTTCTTTCCCCCACAACTTGCTACACGACACCAAAGTATCAAAAACCGGACGGTAAGTCTCATAACAAGTGTTCCAGATACGAGTGGCAACATGTGCAATCACAGCAACCTCCTCCTCGAAACAGTCTACTTTTGAAACTGTACTTCTCAACTCATCACTGGCGTCCAACAAATCCAGTTGAATTGCCGCTCGGATCCTCATCAGTGCCAGCTTCGCCACCTCCTCCAACGTGCCATCTTCCATATTTCCCGGTTTCCGAATCAATCGAGTCACCATCCCTCGCAGCACATTCTGTTCTTCCTGTGACATGCATGGTCGCTCAACCAACACTGCACTGCAAATTTTATTCACAATCTCACTCTGTGCTAGTCGAACGTCATCAGCAAGAATACGCATAATGTTCATCTTCAGCCGCATCGCCTTGGATCGATCCTGGCTCAATCCTAATGCAAATTGCAAGATTGAAAACCCCAACGTCACATCCCGCACTGAAATAAGAATCCTCAACATTGTCAGCCTCATTACCCGAAGTAGTTCTGGTGCCTCACTCAAATGGTCACAACTTGGGAATGAAGCGATAAAACTGGCATATCCACATTTCATACTGTTAAGTCTCCATTCAATACTACCCGGCTCCCCAAGCACTCTATCTCCAAGTTTATTCTTGTTATCCTTTTGAGCTTCAAATGCAAGAGCCAAAAGATTCTTAATCGACCCGTTTGGAGTTCTCAAATCTTCAATAAAATATCTCAGCTCATTATGACGAGCAATGGACATCAATTTCCTAGAATTTGAATGGAAAAACTTGTCCATACATTCAACTCTCATATCATCCAACCGATCAAGCATTGTGAACACTGTTTCTTGAGTAAACTCAGTACTATCACTGTAGCACAGATTCTGCAATTCAGACAACTGGGCCCTCATTGACTCGCCTTCTGCAACCGTTTGCATAGTAGAAAGCATACATCCCACCAGATTAGGCAGCTTGTTGTAACTATTCATTGCACATTGCTGAGCCACGCATTCATCATCGATATTAAACTCCATACCCATCATATTCAAAATGAGCCGCACGTGATTAATAAACGGCGGGATCCACAACTCTTGTTTTACTCCAAAATTCGATCGGATAAGTTGCTTGATATATTGAAGTTTCAAATGATGCGGCGTTCTCATCACACTGCATGCCGACTTTTCACTGTCATATTTTGCCTCCCTGGATTGAATCCGAACTGATTCAAAATTCCCATCCACCAACAACTGCATTCCTACAGAACGATACTGCCGATTTTTCCCGTCACACTCCTTTGGTTCAATATCATCAAAATTCTTATACTGCTTCAACCGGTTCAAAAAATACATCTTTGCCAGCTCAGTTCTCATCAACCGTTTTGCCGCGTCTGCTGAGCCTACCAAGTACCCCAGCGTCTCCATAATCATTTTCGTCTTTGCATGAGTATTATTCAAAGTCTTGGTACATCTCTCTGGTCTTAACCGTCCACTATTCACCCCTTCCGACAATCTGTGCCACACTTTAATCGCATCCACCATCTGAGCCAACAGCTTTGGCAGCAAAGCCGAGGTATCTTTTGCCTTTGCCGCGATAAAACTTTGATAAAAAGCCGTAAATGCATCCCAGAACCAAACCCTTCTCATAAAACAGGTCGGGCTTTCACTTACTCTTAAAAAAGTCGACCCCAAGTTTTGAATACGCTTACTGAGCACCGCGTCTACATTTTTTCCACTGCTATGATGATGCAGCATAAACGCCATTAGTAACAACTTTGCATTACAACATGCCGATTCTCGTTTCGATCCTAGTAATTTCATCAACTTGGCGGTCCGTATGACAAATGATACTGATGTTAACTTTTGTAGCAAGCAGTCGACTTGAAGATGCGGGTCATTTGAATACCGTGACCATTCAAAAAACCATGGTTCGTCATGCTTCAAACAGCTGAGTTCTTTTCTAAGGCGATAGCATAGATAAGCTTTTTGTATCGTATTGGCTGCTTCTACTGTATGTCGAGATGCAGATATTTGTCGAGATGGTGGTGGAGTAGGTACTGCATTATTTAGCGGTCCTGATATATCACTATTCGTCCTAGTGAGTCCCTTCGGTATACTACTAGTGTAGTCTGGCATGTCGTTTTTGTGTAGTTTTTCTGTTATAAAAAAAGAACAACAACTCCCCGACTTGTCTGTGTATGTTTGTATAAGTTTTCAAAGTGTGGTATCTAGTTGTCCATAACAAAAAAAAAAGAGCTCGTGTGTGTTTGTAATCAATAAAAAAGACAAGAACTTGTCAAAAAGCCAACCATAAATATAATAATAATAATATATATATTAAAACAAAAAAACAACCCCGCGTGTGTATAAGTGGATAAAAAACTCGTAGTGATTGGAAATCAAGCAAGTAAGAGAGGAAAATGTGTAAGCATTAATTTTCTATGGGGCGGCGTGAAGACTCCTCAGACTTAACCGGTGCTTTTCAACGCTCCACGGCAGATTATTAATACATGATTGATGAGCTTTTTTGCTTATAAATTTGCCGGGCGCTTCGGGGCTTACACTGCTAGGCTGGGTCACCGGCAACCTCGGAGGTCCGATCCGACCGACGCCTCCGTACAGTGATATATCCAAACATTTCATATACATTAGATTTTTGCGTTATAAAATTACGATTCACAGGTTTAAAAGAAATCCATCAGCTGGAAAAAATCCATCCCTAGAGATGCCAGATCTTTTGGTAATTCAAACTCTTGTGCTGGGGGTGCTTCATCCGTAGCCGCAGAAGATCCAGATGCAGATGCAGATGCCGAGTTCGAGTTCGAGTTCGACGAGGTGGACGTCGACGTTGAAGTCGAAGCAGCATCCATTGGAGAAGAATCTTGAGTCAACGACGAATCCACAGTATTAGGATACAAATCCGGGAGGTTTTTCAAAATCAACATCCGCATCCTCGCGTTCAAATATCTTGGTAAAACCCAATTATTCCCAGACAATTCCAGCATTTCTGAACAGCTGTAAACAGCTCGCCTAAGCTGAGCCAATTCCATCTTCCTGACCATATCGTCCGGACCCATCTCAGTCGACAAGTGATCATAGGCCTTGACAAGAATTAAATATGCCATTGCAACCGGACACGCTATTAGCGGATGAGGCTCACTTGCCTGTGCCGTTTGAACAATGTTGTTTGCAGCTCGAATACAACTTCGAGTACGCACTGGATCACTCAGCTTTGTTTCCGCCTTGACTTCCTTTTCAAATTCGGATTGCCTTTGTTCTTCTTCTTCGCCTTGACATGCAAGAAATGCTGGATATTGCGGCTGACAAATTGTCGATTGCGGCAAGTCGCACATGATTAGACAATAATTTATGGTCAAGTACGAAAACACGTCTCGATAATCCGTCAATACTCGAGCTTTTAAAATCTCTTCCCATGCCAACACGATACTTCTCAAATAAACATCCGGTTGTTCATCCTGGATAACCCGGTCAATCAATGTCAATACTTGGAATCGAATCTTTGCAGATGACGCCTCGGGAGGTGTGATAGTAGACATTAACCCACTCACTGCTAAGCGAGACCGTTGGCATGTATAAGCCGCACCCATCATTACATCCAACGAGTACAGTTCGTGGATAGAATCGACGAATGATGACATGTCCGAAACCCGTTTACTTTTGAAACTATTACTCAGAACTAACTCAATAGCTCGCGCTCTGAATTCCTGTGCCTTTTTCTGGCATGCACTCATATGTGTTGCCACTGATGCCAGGGTTAATGCTTGTAGTTTGATCAAATCATCTGGACAGCTCGGCAGTGCAAATTCAAACGCAGCAGCGTATTGCATGGCTAGATTTGGGTTCAATGCAACTTTTCCCTGGAAAATATCCTCCAACAATGAAAACACGCATTCGATATCATCTCGTACTGTCAACTTTTCCAGATATCCAGATCCGCGAGCCGGGAAAATCTGACAGATTGGAGCAAAATGGACATAAAACACGCGAACTTTTCTCTCCCAAGGGGTTTCATCGCTAGGTAGGGAATAGGGATTAGTTGGTATTAAAACCTGTGACGAGTTCTGCTGCTGTTGTTGTTGTTGTTGTTGTTGGATTGATTCTTGATTGTGTGGGGGTGGCGTTCGTTGAAGACCATGTGGTTGATGACGAAGGATACTTTTCGGGATTCTAAACCCACCTCGTTTGCTGGTCACATATTGACATTGTCGTTTGTTAACTATACAATTTGTACATGTCGCTTTACCGTCACATTTAGTGTGTCGTTTACGGCATTCCAAACAAGCTCGACTGGAGTGTTTACGAGACGCCAGAGAAATCGCGGTTGACGAAGGGGATTCTAACATTCCATTCATTTCGTCTGTCGGTTGTCGATTGTCAGTTGTCGATTGGCAGTTTACTGCATATATGGGTATTAGAAAACTTTTTTTGTTTTTTTTTTTTGTTTTTGGCTCTCCCGCTAAAATTCAATCGATGCTTTTGTGAAGAAGTCTAGATGGTTGGTTTATTGCGGCAAAGCCTATGGCCTATCAGGTATAAATGCATGCGCGCCTAATATATTTTTTTCCCTGTATTATTAATGCAAGGACTTTGACAAAGGCCGCGGAGATTGCTCACACTCCGTGCGGCGTGCTGCATCAGGATATGGGTGGCGAAGCGGCTGAATGAGGTTCGGTGTGGTGTGCTTTTGATTGTGATTATAATTCCGGCACTACCAGTTTACCAGTTAGCTAGATATGAACATCTTGACGGTTATGTTCATGTATTCATGTTCAGGACGTTGTTTTTTTCAGTTTTCGGTTGCGCATCCTCGTTTTGTGGGATAGCAGAGAGAGAGGAGTGTAAATGTTTGAAAAGACAAGGAGCTTCTAGAACACACATGTGTGCATCCATCTCATGCACAGGCGTGGCACTGCTGAAGCTAGTGGTTCACCGAGAATATTTTTTTACGCTGGGTTTCAGACATGGTGCGGTGGGGACAGAGACAGAGACAGAGACAGAGACAGCGACAGCGACATTTGAAACCAGCGATGTGGTGAGAGTCTTTTAATAGCGAAATAATACAAGTTTTTTTTTTCTTTTTTCCACCCGGGAATGTTCCAGTATCAAAGGAAGAGGCAAAAAGTTAGCTTCCTCTCAACGGCAATACCGGGTAGAGTCAGTAACCGGAACTCAGCCGGCATATCTATCCTTTTCTGACCCTTCATTTAGAAAAGGGCAGGTGCTCTTTTAGTTGCGTCATGGAGAAAGAATATGGATCCAATTGGGCATATTAGCAGCTGCCGCTACCACATGCGTTGTGTGTGAGGCTTGGCAGTTAGGGCTAGACTGGGCGTGCGGCGAGAAACAGAAGTTTTGCGACACGTTATTATCCGTTTTTTGCAGCCACTCTGTTTTGGGTTGGGTTACTAGTTAGGTAAGTGAACACGACCTGGTTTGATTCCAGTCTGGCAGGTAGACAAACATCCCTCAAATCTTATTAAGGTAGATTTGGCTCATTTTACTGTACGACAAACGGTAGAATAAGCTTTTGCGTTCAACGGGTTTGTTTTTTTAGAAAAGTTGATTTTTTCACAGACCTTGAAACTCAAAATGCCATCCTCTTTTTGACGTCCAGAAAGCAGAACGCCTTTTAATATTTTTTGAAACTTTGCAAAACTATAGTTCCATGCACAACTCTCTTTCAAACTGTAACTCAATTTTTTTTCAACGGGTTTTCCTTCGTTTTTGCACTAGAGCTTAAGCCTAATTGGTATACTTCCAACGCGTGATTGGTTGATTGGTTGACTGATTGATTGCTCAATCGATCGATCGCGAATTCGAGTCAAAACCAGGCGTAGCAAAACAAAGTCTCTTCTCAGGTTAGACACATTGGCGCGCCATTTTTCGTCGTGTTTCCGCATTTCAGGCTGTTCTAGCCATCCTTCGTGGTAAAACCCACTCAGAGCTGCGTTGAAAAGATCCGAAACGACCCGATCCCTCATCGGCTCTATTTGCCGGACTATTGCTTGATGAAATTTTACAGTCGGGGGTGTACGTAATAAGAACCGGTATATACCGTCGTAAAACCTTTCAAAACAGCCCATATATCGAGGCATTGGTGCACTCATTCAGGAACCAAAAAGCAGGATCGGCACAACGCGAAGACGATCCATATTTCCTCAACGCGTAACGATTTCAGCTTCCTGAATTAACTTCGTAGACGCACTCATTTCTCTCTAGCTAGAAACCGCGGCAGTATTGATCCGGCCACCGCCTGGTTTTCACTCGCATGAAACCTAAACCCATCAAAACGGTCCAAATGTCTCTCGCACAGCCAGTAAACCGTTATTAAAGACATGCAGAAAAAATCCAAAACACACGAAATACCGGTCCTTTTTGAACCCAACCCAAACTCTACCTAAAATGCAATATCGAAAGATGCCCACCGATTGGTTTCTGTTCATGGATTGCGTGCGGCTGAACAGATAAAAAAGATCTAGCACGTCGCCTTAAGAATTCCCTCACTCGCTCGCTACTGCCCTCACCATGTTGTCAAATTTGACAACACTATATATTGCAAGACATGTTCCAGTCCTCCATACGCCAGACATCTTGACAGTTGCCAACGCTCCAAAGCAAGTGACCGTCTCCACAGATAACGCTTGTCCGGGTAACAAACAGCCCCCTCCCATATCAAGAAATGATTTTCATTGGCAGTGTCCAGGTGATCGATGACGGACAGACTTATTTCCCCTCTCACCTTTTAATCGATCGAGCTTTTTTAGTATAGTGAAAATAATAATAATGTCTTGAATCTGTTCATCACCAACAATCTTTATAATGGATCGATCCGCGGATTCCGGTTGCTGGTGATAACGGCCCAACCTCGCCAGCAATTGCCCAGTCTCCTGGAGATAATACAATCGCAATTATTTTCAGGGATCTATGGTATGCAGTGCAGGCATTGGAGCGACTCCTTGGACAAAGGCAGGCTGTTCGCAGGTGCTGTACCGGTTAATTGGAGTAACTTTCATATGAGATAATTATTTTCGTCTCCTGAGTATACCCTGGTTTGCTTTCTACCCTGATTTTTTTCGATAAGGTCCAGGTCCAGGTCCAGGTCCAATTCAGGCCAGGCCCAGAACTAGAAACGGGCTGTCCATATGCAAACAATCGGCAATTATTTGCCATGCAGGCCGTTTAACCGCACTGGTCAGAAGTTCCAGCATTCCCAACGCTTGGCCCTGGCGCTACCTGACAAAAAAAAAAAAGCGTTGGAAACCCCTTGTTAACCGCTAACGACGTTTTTTACCCGTCAAAAAATGCCTCGATCACTTACAGACCGTTTGCCTTTGTCGAAGGAACCCATTGAATCCGAAGAAAAAAAGACATTCATATTCTATGCACGTAAATATATATAAATAAATAAAATAAATAAAAATAAACCCGTCTATTACCATTAATTGGGGGGATATTAGTTTGGTTTTTGTTTGGTTTGTAGAGTAGAGAGATTAGTAGAGGTTTTCTCGCTTCACTTTGAAACATTAAGCCATTTCAGCTTTTGACTGACTTTTCTCCAATGGCCAGATTTCGTTGAACAAGGACTTCCTTCAATTTTCGCTTCTGTTGACATTCCTGCTGGTATTCTCCCATCAATAGCAATCGGTGCAGACGATCTATCTGTACCAGATTGCAACGAGTAATCATTGTCATCATGATTAGACGTTGTGATATGAAGTTGACTATGGTGAGGTGTTGGAGCAGTATTAACACATCGATCATTTGGCATTGAAGTAATCGGCAATGAAGCAATCGGTACTGAAGCAATCGATGTTGAAGACTTGTTTAGTCGTGCAAACGGTCGAAACTTCGCCAATGTAACAAACTGTAGTAATGCATTTTCCTTCATTAAATCTTTGGCATGCTGAATAGCCAAATCCAAATGCGATGGGTGGATCGGTTCCTTATGCTTTGTCGTATCAAACGACAATAATGCTTCTCTCAAATTACAAGGAATATTAATCTCCTTAATGCTGTCTGGTCGAATGAAGTGGTCGATGATATTGTCCCATACATAGTGCAAACAGGCACTAGTTCTGCACGCAGCATTATTCAAGCCGCCCTGGTTATTCCACCCATAATACGAAGTTCGGTACTTTTCACATTCTAGAACAAATTCCAAAATCTCTTGACAATGATTCTGAGCCAAATATCGTGAAAATGCTTTCAAAGTATACGGTTCAGGAGCAGTGTTGGTTAATATTTCGTCCAAGGTTGGAATCTTGCAATAAGAAAATGCTGATGAATTGGAACTTGAAGACGAATTCGATGAATAAGAACATCTTGAGCCCACTGTGACTATACTGGGCCTTGCTACTGTTGTTGCTGTGCTTGATAAACTCATTTGAAAAAACTGGTGAAGAAAGAAAAAAGTTGCTAAGCGCCAGACAAATTTGTGGAAGGGAGAACGGTGTATTATATATATGCGCCTCCACTTCTTAGGCTTCTTTGAGATGGTGTTAAAACCGTGGTTGATTTCTTTTGTCACAAGAAAAAAGAAATGACGGAAACAAGAAAAAAAAATAAAAAATGAAAATCCAAAACTAAAAGAAAAAAACCGTTTGTTAGCGCTCCAACGCCATTTTTAACTTAACGTACGCGTGCGCCTGGGCTTTTGGAAATTGGGAATTTCCTTTCCAGCGCTGCTCTCTCGCGCGCCAACGAGAGGAAGCTGTTGGGAGTTACTTTTTTAATGTTGCGACGAAATTTTAAAACGGGGCGCGGGTTCCTCCCAATTACGATTGGGCGCGCGCTCTCGCTACAAGATAGAACTGGATGGTGTCATTCCTGGGCAGATGCAGGTGATACCCACTCCTCATTGGTCAGCTGCCCACCCTGTTGCTTACGTATTTGCTAGGTAATGGAACGGTGGAGGTGTTGGTAGATGGAAAGAGAGAAGGGGAAAGAAAGAGCTTTGTCAAAATATGAAAAAAAGTACGGCAGCAACATGTTGGTTTTTCGTACGTATGTGGCCTGTTTTTATAACTCGACCCTTGTTCTAGTTGTATTCCACAGGCAACGGATCGGTTGAAAAAGAAAACGAAAAATGAAAACTGAAAAGCCGAGAAAATCTTAGGCGGCCCAGACTTGCATCCGTCAAAAAGCGCAGCTACCAATTGGCTATTTTTCGCTTTTCGATATCTAGCATGAAAAAAAAAACAAATGCATGGAAGTAAAATTTTCACCTAGGAGATTTTTGCCGTGCACAATGTACTGCAGGCATATGATGGCATTAATGCGTTCCAGTACTCGGATCCCCGGTAGCATCTAAAACAAAAATCTAACGTGTTTAATTGTGTTGGAAACCAGGTAATTCTTTCGATTCTAGCTAAATTGACAGCTGTGCCAAGGTTCAACTGAAATTCAACACTCATTTGCTGTAAAGATAGGATAGACTAGAGACTTGGCATCTAAATGAAACAAAAAAGAAAAAATAAACCGTTATGCAACTGTAAAAACAACAACCACCATATTCAAGATCTCGGGTTGACCAGCGAAAAAGGTTTGATGATTAACGAAAACAGGGTTGAAAAAAAGCAATAAAGCGGTTAACGTACCAAACGCGGCTCGTGTTGAGAATTTAGAGTTTTTTTTTGATTCCACCTGTATCAAGTACGGACTTTTTGACTTGCTTGTCACAAGATCTATTGATCAAAGAAATTAGAGTTTGAATTGCCGAGCTCTAGATCACCAGAAAAGCACAGAACGTGTGGACAATTCAATTTGCAGATTATATACCGAAAGAACGAAGTTAACTGGTATATATGATTGGGATAAAATTTCAGTCCCCCAATTCCTCCAGATTCTTATTCTAGATCCAAACAGGCCGCATTAACCACACATTTACCTTACTCGCCTCGCCACGAACAATGCGGCTCTACCTTTTTTGGATGAAAACCGGGTAACCAAGTTGCTATGGCTACCAACTAATCGGAGTAGCGGGCACTAATTGTCCGAACAAGCCACGGAAATTGAGACCGGGCGTAATAAACTGGGCTTTTGACCCCCCACATTACTCCCTTGATATATAAACGGAGCACTTATCCCCACTTGTCCGCCCCTCCTCTCCTTTTGAAACCTTGTTCTCTTCCATAACAAGAAATATATACAATACAAACAAAAAATGAGTCTTCCAAAGGTATTACTACTCGGTGAAATTACACACGCTGGTGCGGAATGGGAGGAATTCCAAAAGATTGCAAACGTCGTCAAGGTAGATTCCAAGAATCGTGAAGAATTCATCAAAGATTTACACGGGAAATACTCCGACGCGGTAGGTATCTACTGCAAGTTTGTTGGATCTGTTGTTGGAGCTTTTGACAAGGAAATTGCTGAGAATCTTCCAAAAGATTTCAAGTTCATTGCAAACAACGGTGCTGGTTATGATCTTATCCACGTTGACGAAATGACTAAACGAGGCATCCAGGTGTCCCACACTCCAGGTGCTGTTGACGCTGCAACTGCTGATACCAACGTCTTTTTGATCGTCGGTGCAATTCGAAACTTTGGCAAAGGTATTCAAGAACTATACAAGGGCAACTTTGTAAGCACCACTGCTGAAGCCAATGATCCAGCTGGCAAAGTTCTCGGTGTTTTGGGTATGGGAGGTATTGGACGAGCCGTTCGAGATCGAGTACGACCATTTGGCATTGAAAAGGTCTTGTACCACAACCGAACTAAGCTCGCCCCAGAAATGGAAAATGGAGCTGAATATGTGTCGTTTGATGACTTGTTGGCAAAGTCTGACATTTTGTCATTGAACTTGCCATTAAACGCTCATACCCGACATATCATCAATGCTGAAACTTTGAGCAAGTGTAAAGATGGCGTGGTGATTGTTAATACTGCTCGAGGTGCAGTTATTGATGAAGCTGCATTAGTAGATGCATTAAAGTCTGGTAAGGTGAAGAGTGCAGGATTGGATGTGTTTGAAAATGAACCAAAGATCCACCCTGGGTTGATTGAACAGCCAAATGTTTTGTTGCTTCCTCACATGGGAACTCATACCATTGAAACTAGAAAGTTGATGGAAGTTACTGTGATTAATAACTTGACAGCTGGTATTCAAAAGGGTGCATTGATCAATATTGTACCGGAACAGAAGAAATAACGTACATACGGCCGGTCGCGGAAGTAAGCTTTTTTTTTAGTGAGGCGCGCGCCACACTATTGAAAAAAAAAAAAAAAAATTCAAGTATAAATAGACAGGGATTCCCCAATTTCAAAAATTTTTCTTTCTTCTTTTTTTTCTTTAGCTTTATTTTAAAGTCTTCTATTCACTGCAGCAATTAGATCAAATGATTGACTGGAGGGGAAAAGAACGACGAGAATAGAAATAATAATCAATCTTACCTCATAGCCTGGCATTTTAATATTTAATACCCCACGGATCCAGGCACTTATCAATTGATTGGTACATTTATTTTTTTTAGCATTATTTGATTATTTCAGTAGGAAAAACAGAGTTTAAATAAACAGATCGATCGCATGCAAAGACTAGGAGATCGGTCAGTCGAAACAATTGAATCAGACACAAACCCTGTTATGATTGTGATCTAGATCCAGATCCAAGTTCGTCGGGCTCCTTTAATCCCTCGTTTAAAAAAGTCGTCGATTTCAGCTGGATGCCTGTTTGCCATGGCAACGCGTCCCAAGCCGAATCCAGATCCCAACCCAATTCTCGCCCCTTTAGATTTGCTTAGCAGTTTTTTAAAGCTTTTTATTTATACGAAACAACAAACACAAACACAACAGGGCGGTAACTGTTGGAAAAAGCTGCCAGCTCTTTTTTTTTTTTTTTTTTTTTGCTCTAATCCTTCCCTTTAATTCTTGATAATTTATTTTAAATCAGAGCTCGCTTTTGGTTTCTCTCTCTCTTCATCTTCACCTCCATCTTCATCTCCATTTCAATCCACTCCTCCATTGAAACCGGATTGCCTGTCATGTCTTACCATCCTCCCTACAGCTATTACCCATCCGCCCTGCCTACAACTCAGACAACTACGGCCCATGCAACTGCGACATCTAGTTCATTGCCTTCATTATCGACTCCAAAGTCACATTTGGAGTCGTTGATGAGTTCGCATCAGCAAAACCAACAACAATCTGGTTCAGGGTCTCAATCGGACCAATCTGCACAACCGCCACCGCCACAACAACAACAACCTCAATCAACTCAACATACTCCAACTTCAACACCAAATCAAGCTCAATCGCAATCGCAATCTCAGTCACAGTCACAATCTCAATCTCAAACTCCATCTCAACAAGAGCTAACTCAACCTCAGAGGCAGCATCCAAATCCTCCTGGTGCACACCAGCCGCAACCGCAACCTCAACAGTCTCAGCAGCCCCAATCCAACCAACCATCAACCGGACAATCGGATACAACCACTACTACTCCACAAAGCCAGCCTCCACCAAAATTACCTAGTCCACATCCGCCTCCAACTTCTGGTGCTTTTTCTTTTACATATCCACCACAACAATCTACACCTCAACAGCAGCATCATCATCACCACAGTCAGCATCAGCAACAACAACCAGGCGCATATCCGTTAAGTGTTCAAGCTCAACGACCTTCTTCGTTACACAATATTCTAGGTGATGAAAGAAAAAGCCCGAAATATGGAACCAGTGATCAAGATTTAATAATGAAACAACAACAGGCTCAGAAATGGGGTGAAATGACTCCTACAAGTAAACTTGATGAAATGTCTAATCGTTACCAGCAGCATAATCCTCAACAACAGCAGCAACCACAATCACAATCACAATCGCAATCACAACCACAACCACAACCACCGCCACCACCGTCTCATCATCATGGAGGTGCGCCACCGACTGGACCTCCAGCTACAGTACCAGGGTTCCAGCCAAATGGACAATTGGAAAATATTTATTGGGAAAAGGATGATGTGGATACATTACGAGAATTATTGGAGATTGGAGAACGGGCGAAATGGAAGTACATTTCTGCTGAATTAACAAAGGAGAGAAACAAGCGAATCACTGCAGTGGCATGCCAAAAGAAATTCAAAGACATGTTTGGAGTAGCTGAAGCATCGTCAGTCTTGGGTTCGTCATTGTGTTATGTTGTGTCTCCTAATGGATGGGCAAGTGTAGATGTGGCAAAGCCATTACAAGGTGGTCTTCCAACCACCTATCAGCAGCCACCACCGCCACATGGTCAACAAGCATCAAGTAGTTCTTCGCATTTGTCACATTTAGGCCCATCGCTAAATCCTGATGATCATTTGCATGGAATCCATTTGAGTCCTTGAGAGCTTAACAGCGAGGAGGGGATTTTTGTTTAAGTTATTGGCGTGGGTGCCCACGATATCACTTCGGTTTATATTATAAATTTCATGTATTGTTAATGTGTTTTTTTTTTCTTCGTTTAAAATTATAGTTGTAATTATTTTTCCAATTTGCAAAAGGGACAATAATCTTTGGCGATAATCTGGTAGAATTTTCGGGTTATTTTGGCTGAAAATGTGGACTATAAAATCGTTCAGCCTCATGGGTGTGAGAGAGATGGATGGAGAGGTCTCCATTTGCAATGTATGTGGTGGATGTGATGGAAGGATATATTGCTACATCGAATTGCTTTTATGCTAGTTTAAACCTGTCTTCAATTGTCGCATTTTGTCCAAAGAGAAGCCCGTTACTAGAGTTTGCCGTAGTACAAAAGTACAGAATATTGGGGGAAATGGCATAACTAATTCCACCGTGTTCAAGTAAAACAGAAACAGAACAGAACAGAAACCTCCTGGATCATGTGTACTCTTTCTCCAATTGTTGAAAGATCCACCAAAGTATACAAAACTTTAAAAATTTTCGAAGGAGAGATGGACCAATGTCTCGGTATACGTACGTGCTTGTTTTCTTGTTCGAGAATACGCATTTTATCGCGCCGAAACGTGTCGAGTATAGTGCATGTCTTGGAATATGCGATGATTCTCTGTCTCGAACCTTAAAAAACGTGCACTGCGGCTTTTCCAATTACTTGATGCGCCAGATGTAATTATCTTCAACTGAATCATGATCCAAGACATTATGCCAAATAATAATATTTTATTATTTTGGTTCTGTGCGTCCCGACGAAAACGCGTCAACAACGTGATTTGTCTTTCCCGCACGTACATGGAAACTAAAACATGAACAGAAACAGAAACTCAATCGTCTCAAAGACTGTTGTCAAGTTTATTGAGTCGGGGACATTCTAGAATCAACGTTCGGTGATACGTTCGGCTTTTTCGGCCAAACATATCCTCCTCCTCCACCACCCAAACACTCATTACCCTCCCCCGGAAAATCTTGTCTCGAGGGTTTTCCGTTCCCATTCGTTTCCTTGTTTTTGTTTTAAAGTTTCTGTAACGTCGGTTGAGATTCCCTATTCCAATCGTTGACTTCTTTCAGGGTTCAGTTTGGTCCGTTAACTCCGCACCACCAAACTGACCGACCTAACCTCCCAACCATTACTCTGCAGCCCCAAATCTTACTCTTTTCCCACGGTTACGATTATTTTCAATTTCGAACGTTTTTAGTCTATCATGCTTCAACTAGGCGTTTTCACCAGCATGGAGCTTGGGCCAGATCGAGACGAATACGTTTCCATCGATGCCGACCCAGAAGGCGAGAAAAAAATCACCCAGGACGGACAGCTACTCGGGGACCGGGAATACCGTATCAAAACATTTACGTTACCAGGGCGAGGCGACAAGTTGTACATGATGGCTACAGAATGCGCCAAAGAGCTGAGTTATCGAGATAGTTACCTTTTGTTCAACAAGAACAAGTCATTGTATAAAATGATCGCGTCACAGTCGGATAAAGAGACGCTGATAAAGTTGGGATATTTGCCGTTTTCTTTTCGGTCTCGACAGATCGCGTTGGTTACAGCTAGATCAATGTTTAGACAGTTTGGTTCAAGAGTTGTTCGAGGTGGCAAACGCGTAAGAGACGATTATTGGGAAAATAAAGCCATCGAGCAAGGGTTTACTGAAAACGATCCGGTTATAGGCGACAAGAAGCAGCTGGCTGCCATGCATGGAGCAGTAGCAGCGGCTGCTAGTAATAATGGTGGGAGTACTAACGGGAGTATAAACGTTGGTGGTATGAGTTTGTCTGCGTCTCCTTCGACTCCTCAGCAGTCTGTTGGCCATCAGAGGAGTCATAGTAGGAACATGTCGGTTGTATCTGGGTCGCCTGGAGTTGGGCCGGGTAGTAATAGCGGGGTGTTTATTCCTGGATCCGGGATCAATGGGTCGTTTGATTTCCAGGAGGTGCCTGGAACTCACAGGAAATCGCATCATAAGTCTGACCACCATGGCCATCACCATCATTCAGGTCATGATGTGGAATCGTCGTTACTGGAGGGCCAGCAATTGGTTGCACAGTTCAACAAGTATCTAAATGACCAACGGAAACAGCGGGTCGACATGTGGGGGCAGTTCTGGACTTTGCGACAGAAACAACAAGAGAATCTGTTGAGTAATGGGATTCGAGAGTTTTTGGAATCCACGGCGGACACGACGGAGGATGAAATGGTGATGCAACAGCGACATCAGCAGCTGGCGTCGATGATTCCACAGCCCCAGCCGGGGGCATTGGAGGGCGAGGCTCCGCCAATGATGGCAATGCCGTTGCCGAATTCGGTGCATTCTCAGCAGAATCAGCAGCCTCGAGTGGCGCCGCCACCATCAGCAGCAAACCCATCTCCACAACAAGCTCAGGCTCAGGCCAGAGCACAAGCGCAAGCACAAGCACAAGCACAGGCACAGGCTCAAGGGTATCGTCGTCCAAGTGGCCAATCTGCGGCTCAAGTGTTGTTCATGCGGCAACAAGCAGCACAGAACCAGCAGCAGCAGCAGCAGCAGCAACAACAACAACAACAACAACAGCAGCAGCAGCAGCAAGCAGCGGCAACTCAGAACCAACAACAGTTTATTAACCAACAGTATGCCAATCAACAGTATAACCAGCAATGGAGAGGGACCCCGCCTGGCCCTGGACCTGTACCTGCACCTGGTCAACAGATTCAAATGCAGCCGCAACAACAGCAGCAGCAGTGGGGCAGTCCAGCAGCTGGCGGCGGTGGTGGATACTACCAGCAATAACTTGAAAAGGAGAATGTGTGTTATTTATATATATAAAAAGCGCGAACTATATATAGCTTTAAACGGGAAAGAATAAAATCGTGTTAATTCTGAACATTTAGAGGATCTTTGCGTGGTATGACCGCCGGGACTTGTACACATTGTAGCCCACGACCAGCACGCCCTGGACGAACACCACGGCCACAAACAACATCCAGATGCTCGGGCCACCTTTACCCGCAATGGCCTGGTTGACTGTATCCGGGAGGCTGCCCAGGACGTTTGTGGTGTGGTCCGACACGGTTTTGGAAATGTGTTGGTCGAGTTGCCGGCGCATCTCCGCGAGCTCATTGGTCAGCTGCTGCTTCTGTTCACCTCGCGAGGATCCTTGCGTCGACAAAAACTCCTTCATCAGCGCTTCCATCCGGTTGATGCGCTTGTCGAGGGATTCTAGGTGCGTTTTCACCCCAAGCAGCTCCTGCACGTTGGAATGCACCTTGTCGAGCGATGCAAGCTTGTCGTGTGTCAAGCCAATCTTTTTCATGATTTCGTCGTATTGTGGCTCTCCCCGTGGTTGAGCTTGCTGCTGTTGTTGCTGCTGCTGGGCAGGCGCCGCAGCCTTAGCGGCTGGCTTATGAGCCGCCAAAGCCGGCAACAACCCTTCGTATACCTTAATCTTGTGCACGACGATGGAATCTGGGGACTGCGTAGACGCCGCGGACACGCCGACAAACTGGCCCTGTGGGAGCTGGACCTTGTCAGTTTCAAAACACTTTTGCCCATTAACATCCACAACCAATGATCCCTGGCCATACCCCAACCGCAAGGTGAATTGGGTGCCAGTGTTCCGGTAGTTAATCTTGCACAGAGAAAACGCCTTGTCACTTGGCTTGGTCGCCCCGGCATAGTTAAACGATCCGTCGTTCAAATGGCCTCGTAATGTCCCGTCGCCGTTTTCACTAGAGTCCAATAGAATCCCCAATCCGTCCCAATTATCTCGGGATCCGTGCACAGCTCCAGCTTCAGCCCTATTCGATGTATACCACAACCCTAACCCACCTCCAGCCGTAGTTGGCCCAGAGACTGTGACCGTCAATTCAATGCTGAATTCAGGGTACCCGACTCGGTTCTTGGACCATATTGCGCCCTGTTTATTCCCGGCGTCCAATGGCGTCAGTATCACCTTGTTGTCGCCAAACTGGGTGAATCCGCTGTAATCCCATTCTGTATTTGTTAGCGTCATCGTTCATCATGTGTGTACCCAAATGCGGAAATTTAAACTGTTTTGAGTACGGTCGACATACCTGGTTGGGGCCCATTGAATGTGTCAGGAAGCGACAACGATCTGTCGACAACCTGGCCATTTACCACTCCTACTAGAGAGAAAAGTAATGCTGACAATCCCGGTCTCATGGTTTGCGTGTACGCTGGTTATGGTGGAGATGGAGAGATTGTTTATTAAAGTTGATGAGAACAGAACACGTTGGAATTTTGGAAGTAGACCTCGCGCGCAAAGAGTTTGAGCCGCAGTACCGAAAAGAAACCTCCCAGCGGAGGTACCACTCTCACTTAGTCGGCTCTCAAATTTTCAAACCTAAACATCTTCAGTACTACAAACAACCCATACAACAATGTCATTTCTAGGTCTAGGAGGTAACCCAGCTGGTAACACCGGCCCAGCTAATCAAGCCAAGATTTCTGCCGCCGAAGCAGAACTCGACATGGTCACCGACATGTTCAACCGGTTGGTGGATACTTGCCACACTAAATGTATCACCGCAAAGTACAATGAAGGCGACTTGAATAAAGGTGAATCCTTGTGTTTGGACCGATGTGTGTCCAAGTATTTCGACGTGAACACCAAGGTTGGTGAGGTATGTGAATGAAAATTGAATAAAAACTACAACAAGATACTAACGTTCTAGCATATGCAAAAGCTCGGACAAAACCAAAGTGGTAACTTTATGGGCCGATAAGAATATCGAAGAATATGAAAGGAGAATTTTGTAAATATATATTACACGATAATATAAAAAAAAAAAACAGCCACTGAATTGTAAATTAGAAACCAAAAAATTTCATTGCTCTTAGTCGACACCCTTCAAAACTATTCAATTTCGGTCTCGCATCGAGAAAAAAGCTCGGCAGATCCGGCATGGATGGATTTGCCTTTCCAGTATAAAAATCAATAACATAGTCAACTTTTTTACCACACCGGTCGATGGTCCAATCGTGTCTATCAAAAGGCTTTTGCAACCCCCAGATCATATTCCACCGAGCAGCTGGCGTGATTTTGGATGAATCGCCTTGGAATTTTACCAGCTGGGGCCCACCACAAGCCTCTCCACCTCGTCCTTCTTCCCATTTCATAATTTCCATCCAGGCCCGTTCATTAACTGCATTGTGGATCGGGATGATGGTTTCCATGTCTTTGGCATTCGGGTCGAACTTCTTCCGCTTCATCGCGTCGAAAAACTGCTGTTGAGATGGGTAAACCCAGTTTTTCCCTGGTGTACTGGCCCGTGGAATCGTGGACACTGCTCTTTCTGTGGAGAGAATTGCTGTGGATTTGCTTGGTTCGTGTTCTCGATCGGATGAACATGCCTCTGTCGTGCCACCACTTGCCTTGAAATACTCGGCCCGACTGGTATGATCGACAGGACATTCAGACTCCCCGCCGTTCAAGCTTGCTGTCTCGTTCTGCTTCCTCGTCCATGCTTCTCTAGCTTTATGGTCCACGGGACATTTCTCGTCGCTGGATGATGGCGGTGGATTGGTCATGGTTAGTTGTCGAAAAATTGATTCGTCCGCCGCGCCTGAGAGAAAAGGTTGGGATCCATCCCCCTTTGCTTCCTCAACACACCTCACCTCAATCACCACCGTTTACTATGTTTGAAAAAGCATTCTCCGCTCCAGGAAAAGCATTTTTGGCTGGCGGGTATCTCGTCCTCGATCCCCAATACTCGGCATATATTGTCGCATTATCTGCTCGAATGCACGCTATGATCAAAGGGGTACAGATCAACGGTGACACCACCAATATCTGCACAACCAGTCCACAATTCCAACAAGGGACCTGGAAATACAGCTGTAAAACCAACACTATGGACATCCAAACCGGGGCGAAGAACCCGTTCATTGAATCTGTGGTCCGGGCAGTCCTCGCATATGTCAACCCTCAACAAGCCCACGACATTGAAATCATAATCTGGTCAGATGATGAATACCACTCTCAAGCAGACGATATCTCCCGACACGGCCGGTTCGCAATGCATTCAAAATCTATTGGGCAAGTCCCAAAGACTGGTCTCGGCTCTTCTGCATCATTGACCGTGGTGGTCACAGCCGCGTTATTGTCGTATTTCAACGTGGTTTCACCAGACGATTTCACAACAAAAGTGCATCAACTCAGCCAGTTGGCGCATTGTACAGCCCAGGGGAAAATTGGATCCGGGTTTGATGTAGCCTCAGCGGTATTCGGGTCTACAGTGTATCGACGGTTCCCACCACAAACTCTCGGTGATTTGACCCATCCAGCAAACCAGCAATTCAAACCAGTGCAGAAATTAATCAATGAGGATACATGGGATATGATAACCGACCCGTGTTCGCTACCTGATCATCTTGCATTGCTAATGGGCGACGTCCAGGGTGGGTCCGAGACGCCGAAACTGGTAGCGACAGTGCAAGCGTGGCGAAAGGCGAATCCTGAACGGGCGTTGGAGGTATGGACGAATTTGAACCAGGGGAACATGAAACTTGTAGAACTTCTTGGTGCGTCTCCAGCACCAGCCGATGAGGAAATTACTGCGGCGATTTCCACCATCCGGTACTGGCTCAAGACCATGACCAGGGAATCCACCGCGGCGATTGAACCGGACGTGCAGACTGACCTGCTTGACGAGGTGAGCAAGGTGGATGGAGTTTTGGGTGGAGTCGTGCCAGGCGCTGGTGGCTACGATGCCGTGGCGTTGGTGGTCAAGGCGGATAAGATTGATGCGATTAAACAGGCTGCAATGGGAAACGACCGGTTGAAGCATGTCAAATGGTTGAATTTGCGTGAACAGAACCAGGGATTGAAGGTGGAGAGTGTGGGTGATTATTTGTAATAATATATGACTGAATTTTAATGGAAAAAGAAAGAAAAAATTTAGAAAAAAAATGGGTTTTAATGTTAGCGGGACGCCGCATGAGGCGCTATCATAAGTTTTTTGCATCCCGTTTGAGTTGTGATAATTCCCCTCCACTTTCCAAGTCCGAGATCTAAAGTGTGAACTACAACAGTGACCAACCATTCAAACTCTGAAATGAAATTCACTGTACTGTTACTCCTCGCCTCCAAGGTTCTCGGTCAAGGATACCGGCCAGAAAAAGTCGAATGTCTAACGGAAAATCTGGTACGCGAAGCAGATCAAATAAACGCCGAGGAAGAACGGTACCTGGATCGCAAACAACCACAACGCGCTGACCGATTGCACCAGCTTCTCCGAGAAATCAATGTTCCTGGGCTAGACATGGATGTAGTTGGAGATGTTAATATCGGGCTCTCCATGTCTGGAGGTGGGTTCCGAGCAATGCTTAGTGGTGCCGGAGTGGTGGCGGCGCTTGACGATCGGGTAGAGGAGGGAAGTGAGCTAGCAGGCTTGTTTCAATCTGCATCGTATATCGTGGGGTTATCTGGTGGTAGCTGGTTGATAGGCTCAATGTATCATAACAACATGGCGACGACGGTGGAATTGAGGGATTCTGAACATGTGTGGAACCTTCATTCGGATCGAATGGGCGTGCCAGCGCTTTACACAGTGCCTCGGGTCCAAGCGCCTGGCCGCCAAGTTCCAGACGATCTGTGGATGATGACGGGACGGGTTGTTGCGATAGATGGCATGTATGATGATGATTACGACGACTATGATGACGAAGGGAATGACGAAAATGGACGACCTCTCGACCGTGTCACTGATCTATTCTCGCACGATTACATCCAATATTACACCGACATACATCGTGAAGTGCGGTCCAAGGCCGATGCAGGGTACCAAGTGAGCATTGTGGATTACTGGGGCCGAGGGCTAGCGTTGAACCTGATCAACGCCACCCGGGGAGGCGTCAACATGTCATGGTCGGATATTCAACAGTATGATTACTGGACTGGGGCGGACCTGGTGCCGATACCGATTGTGATTGCAAATGAACGGAAATACTACCGTACTGTCCACACGTCGATCCCGACAGTGATTGAATTCACGCCGTATGAAATGGGCAGCTGGTGTAAAACGTTGGGTGCGTTTACCGACCTGCGCCATATCGGCACCAGCATGTATGCAGGGTCCATCTCCGACGCCGCACAGCCGGATGATATTAATCCATCCGCGGACAAGAAGCAATGTGTCAAGGGGTTTGACAATGTAGGGTTCATCATGGGTACGTCATCAGCGATATTCAACGACTTGTTCTTCTTGTACCCTGGAGCCACCGCGTATAACGATTCCATCACCGCATACTTACTCCCAGGCCAGCAGGGGAATACCGACTGGGTGGTCAACGGGGTGCCGCATTCCTATCCAAATCCAAACTCAAACCCACAACAGTTCATAGGGTTCCGGCCATTGGCCCGAGAACGAGCGTTTTATCGACCAAACCCGTTTTTTGCATACAAGCCTAACGAACACAACTTCAACACGACGTTTTCTCGCGACTTGTTCCTGGTGGATGGCGGCATTGACGGGCAGAACCTGCCGATGGAGTCGCTGGTTCAACCGAGTCGTAAAGTGGACGCCATCTTTGCGTATGATTTCTCCGCTGACGTTAAAGACTGGCCGTCTGCGACATCACTGCGCCAGTCTGCACGCAAATTCAGACAGCCGTTCCTGCACAACAACGTTTCTTTCCCGTACGTGCCTCGCACCATCAAGCCGAACCATCCATGGACCAAGACGGTGTTTCTGGGATGTGAAGCGGTGGATTACCGGTCGAAACAGATTGACGGGCCATTGATTATCTATACGCCGAACACTGCGTATAACACGGCGTCGAACATTCCAACAATGCAGCTGATGTATTCCCACGACCGCATGTCGGAAATGATGCAGAACGGGTATAACATTGCAACCAAGGGGAACTCCACCAAATGGAGTGTCTGCGTGGCTTGTGCAATTGCATTGAGGTCGTATCAAAGACAGGATATCGACCCTCCTCCGGCTTGTAAAGGGTGTTATGACGAGTATTGCTACCGACGACTACCACCAGCAAATAAACACAAATAGGTTTCTATTAACATCTAATTATATATTAAGGTACAAAAAAAAGCACTATGGGTACGGGGTTTTAAATTCGTTGGGTCTATTTAGACTCTGCAGAAACTGGTGCCTTTTCACCAACCTGCGGATTTGTATTCTGATGTTCAATCGTATCAGTCTCCTCAATAGAAACCACACCTTCATCAACAGCTGGAGGAGTCGTAGCATCAATGACATCACTATCCCCAATCAAGCTGGTATCATACCCATTCTTTGCCAAATACTCCTTGAAGAAAATATCCTCGTTACTCACCGCATCTTGATCCATCGCTGGCAACCCAAACAGAGCCAAAGCACAGGCGACAAAACACAACGACGAAGAGACCCAGAACGGCGCTTGGTTCCCTGCAGTGGTATCCGCCCCACCGGCATTGTCAATGATAATCGGGAATACATAGGTACCAACAAATGCTCCAATCTTACCCATAGCCGCGGCAATTCCGTAATACTGCCCTCGAATAGCAGACGATGAAGTTTTGGATGCAATCAACCCGATTTGGTCACCAGCTCCAAACTCACCGCACGACAAGAAAATACCATAAACCACAACAAACGCTCCAATATTCTGCTTTAACTGTTCGTATTGAGACGCCATGATAAATCCAATCACCCCTTGCAACCCCATACCAATAACCACCGCCAATCGAGGCCCGATATAATCCGCAGCAAACGCACCCAAAAAAGACCCAGGAAGATAAAACAAATTGAGCACAGTGTTCCATCCAAATGTCTTATACAAGTCTCCATTTGGCACAATCTGGTTGATAATAGTAGACGAATAGATACCAAACGCATACACACTAAAGTCATAAATGAACCAAATCAACGACACCACAATCAACCGGGGGCCGTAATACTTGATAATCAACCAATATGGAGTCTTGATTCGCTTCAAGTTATTCTTTCGAAATTGTTCTGGTTCTTTAAACTTGGTTCGCAACCACAACAACGACGCTGGAGGAATAGCCCCCAATCCCAAAGTCAACCGCCATACAGGAGTCAAATGTTCAGCCTTACAAATCCATAGCAACACCAATGGCACAAACGCAGCCACCACGTATCCACTGTCGATCATACAATTCGTAAACAATACAAACCATCTGTTTCGGTGACCTTTACTCATCATATTCGACGCTTCAGCAGTTGCAGTGGACCCAGAAGCATATTCACCTCCAATAGCCACCCCAATGAAAAACCGGTAAGCAGTCAGTGCTGCAAGCATACCATAAATGGACCCACCAGCACCCCAAGCACCGGAACAAAGTATTGTAAAAAGAATCAAAATATACGTCGCAGCTAGCATTCCTCCTCGTCGAGAGAAATGATCAGCCATGTATCCAAAAAACAACTGTCCAGCAACAGTACCGGCAAATGCAATAGAAGACACATTAGATTGGGCTGTAGAGTTTGCATATTCCTTTGGATATAAAATACCAAGCATGGTGTTTACAGACCCAATACTGTTATTCACATAACCATCAGAAAACAATCCAGTACCAGCTGCAACAACTGTCCAGTATTTATTAAGTGGTTTGGAACCATCATCGTTAAGGACCACTTGTTGTTGAGCGACTTCGGTCTCGGTGACATTTTTGGCATTTTCTTCATTTTCAGACGACGCAGACGATCTACTTTCTGCATCACCTTTTTCTTGTCGCCATGGAAGATAAACTTCTTCTCTGACCATGGCAGACCATTTTTGTACTCGACTAGTCATCTGCGTTTTTGTTAGTGTTTGGACCGGTGGGGAAGAGTATTCATACTGTAAAGTGGTCTTAAGTGTTCACTGATAAGTGCAAATATAGAGAGAGGACGGGTATAGTTTATATATCAAGTTATGCAAGAAAAATTCTTAGAGGATTATTAAAAAAATGAAGCACAGAAAAAACCAAACGAGCAGTGCCGATTTTATATTTGCCGAATTAGTCCAAGAACTTTTAAATTTTTTGTTTCTTCGCTCTCCACAGTTATAGATAATGTGCGATTATAATTGTGTGTTACTTTTTTAATCCCACGAACTTGTTTATCAAAAGAATAGTACCAGGATATATTTCTTTCAGATATCTCCGTTTATTACGAAAAGAAAAAAAAAAGCAGTATTTATCCTTTCGAAAGAAATGGTATATACTTGATATTTGTGTTAGCAAAAAATGGACTATAATATTAAATAATAGAATAGGAATTTCTCTTTACGAAACATCGGGGCCCTTTTATAGCCTGGGGAGCCAGCCAGATCTGAGACCTAGCCAAGTTTTCTGATTAGCCAAGAAGCGGCAAAAAAGCTTATAGCGCTAGAAACTGTTGATTTGGTTGGAGAGAGCTTAACGTCGTAAAGCCCACGTGAAAATGAAAAAGCCCTCTCACCACCAATCGCTGGCCCATACTCAGCAGCAAACAGCAGAGACCCTTTTCATCGATCATGCACTATGATTTTCTTTGCTTCAGCGGCATCAATGGAGCACGCGCTAGCTGTTACTGTTACGTACGGCATTTTCGCCCAGGGTATTTTTCGCACGGCGGCTGCCTAATTGGTATTTTTTCTGCAAGCCCCACTTGAATGAAAAATTTTCCGGAAAAATTGTGCGTAAAAGAATATTTTCAGCGGTATGATGGGGATGGGATGGACATGATTGGCTGGTTTGAAGCCTGTCAGGTTTGTATAGAAAGATCTAGATAATCGATACCCATTTTAAAGTTGGAAATCTGGGAGCATATAGTCCCGTAGCAAACGCAAAAAACGTGAATACGAATCTAATCGGATGAGGCGGCTTATCCGTTTTGAGCGAAAACTGCAATATATTCGTAGATCTATATTCATTATAATTAGTCAACGTACGTTACTAAAATGTTCTTCTTATTTAACCGGCTTGAACTGCAGCCTATACTTCGGATGAAGAGCGCGGTTTCGGAACGGCATGCACAGCAGGGCGGCGGCTAGACCCATGACTGGTGATAGATTCGGCATCCGGACGCACATCCACTATCGCCTTTGCAGTCTTCTCGTTGCCAAAATCTTCAGCAGAGTCCCGGTCTCCAGTTTCGCCTTCAATCACTCCCTTCAACAGCTTCTTTGCATCATATCGCTCTCCATAATGGCCCGCTATCGGCAATACCAGCATCAACGCCGCAGCGACAGTAGATATTATATACCCCAATCGGAATTGCGGCGCCGATTCAGTAGGATAAAATGCAATATTGGTCCAGATATTCATAGCCTGAGACACGGCATCAGAATACGCTAGAACAAACGCTCTTTCTTCGGCATTATGCCGACAGGTACGGTTGATCCATCCGGATATTAATGACTGGTTGACGCCGTCAAACCCAATGACCATAAAACACACCCATCGCCACCCATCGGCAATGTTCCATGCTGCAAGACTTGAGTAGGAAATGATGAATACCACTTGGACAATAGCCAAAAACGGGTGGAATGAAAATGAGTCCGACAGACCACCGGCGATAATCTGCGCAACAATGCCGATGGCCGCTTGAATCGTTGGATAATTGTTAACCTGCTCTATGGTGAATCTTTCTGGTGATTCAGAATCGAGCCATAGATTAAACCCAGTCCCATCTGGTAATGCAACAATGTTCAAAAGCACCCAGAAAGTAGCAAAGAAATGAACATGCCATTTCTTAAAAACACGAATTGGTGTCTGCAGTGTAATATCAGCAGGCTTCTCCACTCCAGATTCCTCCATTCGTTTAAACGCCAGGTCAAGCTCTTCTGGTTTCAACCAAAAGATCTTTTTCACTTGAGACGGAGTACCTGGGAACACCAAAAACCCGAACAATGCAATAGGAACTGTGATAATACCGTCGACAATAAACCCCCATTGCCATCCAGCCAAACCTCCCTTGCCAGACAAATTGGCATAAGCTGCCGACTGCAGATACCCACTGAACATACTACCGAGACCAGAAGAAATGGAAAATGCAGTAACTCTTCTAAAAAGCTCGTCTCGTTTATACCAGCTTCCCAGGATGAAAACCACACTGGGGAAAATTGGGCCCTCCGCCAAGCCGATCAAAAACCGCAGGGCGTAAATATGCGATGGTGTCTTGGCTGCGGCTTCACAAAACGTAAATACACCCCAGAATAACTCCAGGATTGGCAGCATTAGTCGAGCCCATTTCCGGGTCACAAACATTGTACCAAAACACATGCTAACGATATATCCTGCAGAGTATAACGATTTCGCGTAGGACAAGTCGTTGCCGTAAAATCCGATATCTTCTCTCATCCCTGTGACAAATGCATTTGTAATGTTACTCTTGTCTAGAGATTTGGTAAAGTACGAAGAACAGATGTAGAGTAGAATCACAATATCCATCTTGGCTAGTAGCCATTTTTCATCCTTTGGAAGACCAGATGGGTACCATTTGACGATTCGTAGTAATCCTTCGTACCATTTCACCTTTGGGCGAGCTTCTTCAACATGTACCCGATTATCGGCGAGATTTTCAACCGGTTGCGACATGGTATATTGGATAGATAAAGACAAAAAAAAAAATTGAAGATCTACTGTTGAAGAAAGACCCTTTATATTTATTAAATCTCCGCCAGCCAGTTGTATCTAAAAAAAATTACTAGAACTGAAAAAACTTTTATACCTTAGTACGTTTTCAGCGTGATCGGCCAATCACGTCAGCGATGGCGCCATCGTCACATCATTATCTTCCTTCATTTCAAATAAATACCACACACAGTATATATACATATACAAAACGGGTTATCCGGTCAATTCCACCGGGTTCCCACGATACAACAATTCGCTCTCCAGGGCCGTTGAAATGGCAACATCGGACGGTACCTCTTCTCTAATGGTCGTAAAATAACGTTGGAAAGCTTCTTCATTTGGTGGTGTATGCGGGAATGATGATGAAGAAGATGCAGCAGTCGGGCGCGAAGTATAAGATGAGTAACCATCTTCATCTTCATATCCCATTACTAATTCTCCGACAGGAGAAGAAGTTGACGTAAATGTACTTGGTAATCCGTTATGGATCTCTGCAGCCGAATGCGTAGCTGTATCCCCTTTGTTATCTAAAGATAACGCAAGCAGCCGCTTGGTTGGTTTATACGTTGACACCGATGGATTCTTCAACGGAATCAACCATTGAACCAACAGTGCCATTCCCCCGACAGCCAATCCACCAACCGCTCCAATCAATCCGGCTACTGCTGCAAAGTAGAAAATCGGAGTGATTATCGTTTCAAATGCTTTGGCGAATATGCTCCAAAACCATGCAATAGGGCTTATCGTGAACCATCCCAAAACTCTCAACATAGCTGCTAGTGGCCAACTTAGTACAAGAACTGTATATTTCATCACGGAGGAAATTACAGTATATGAACCAGACAAAATTGTCGACATTGAAGAAACAAGGTTATGCAGTGGTTGCATCGACGTTGTTGTTCGTGCCACCATGTTGTGAAAAATCGCCTGTTGGTCTGCAGGACAGGTTTGTAGCCTATCCATGGTAGAGTGAGAGAGAGAGAGAGGATAGATTTTTTCAAAGAATGGGAAATATCACCCGGTTTTATATAAATATTAATTTCGGCTTTCAGTTGTTGTTTTTTTCGCCAAGGTTAGGGTCTTTCTTTTCCTTGGTTTATTTCTGAATCTTGTTTAGACAAGCGCTTTAGGAGTGGGGGAAAAACAAAAAAAAAAAAAAAAAATTAAGCGCTAGAGGCGTGACTTAATCTAGAGGCTAAGCGCGAAAGCCTAGTCTGGATGCATGTACCACATTTTGATCGGCCCAACCTTTGCCTGGATGGATGCATCATACTCAAGTGGGCTTCATCCCGATGAGCAAAAAACGTGTACACCGGTAATAACGATTCTAGCTGGTTTGAGAAATGCCTTGTGTGGATCTACAAGTGATAGGAAAAAGCCTCGTTTTCTTGTACGTGCTGGGTTCCCTTATCTGCTTTACCATACTTTTAGTCTAAGACTTTTCTTTTCAAAAAACGCGCAATCCGCATTCGCAAACGATGACCTTTTTTAGCTGCATGGGTTTGAGATCTGGATATGGAATGGTATACGCAGCCTAGATATTCTTTTTCGGTCTATTGACTGGGCGTTGTCTATCCGGACGGCCTACAGCTTCCAGAATTTGGACTAGTTGAAACTAAAACCTTGAACCAACTGCGCAAAACAAATCAATTACTACTATACTGCCAGTTATTCACGTACTTGACGTCGTCATGCACCATAAAAAACATCATGTCGTGCAAATCCAGAGCGATTGTATGCACCAACTGCCGCATAATTCCTACAGCCTCGTCACTGCATCGTTCACCTTGGACCCGGTCTAACGCCGGTTCGTATTGGCTGATAGTCTCTGCAAACCCGTCATAAGCTGTTTTATGTGGTAAACAGATGGCAGCGTTTGAGGAAACTGCAAGCCGAAGTACATCTTTGGTTTTAATACCCCGGTGGCGCCGTTTAAACGCTGTCAAAAACCCACAATCCACCGCCACAACTAGGTGGAATACTTGGTGAATGAACTGCTTGAATTGCAAACAGTCCTTGTAGTTTGACAAATCATAATGAATCAATGGTGCAAAGTCGTTGTATTGGCTGAGGATGTACGGGTCGCTGTCAAAGATCACGCGAGTGCTGTCGACGACTGCTTGCCGTGGTGGAATATCATCATTCGGCATCAGTCCATCCATAAAACTCATGTTTGGTGCATGTCGTCAAGTTTTCTCTCTGGTGAGTTGGTGAAGCGTGGTGGCTGTTGATGGTGTATAAGGTTTGGTTTGGCTGTGGAATGTGACGTTCGATTTTTGGACCATTCTGTATTGGTACATGCAATAAACAAATACTATGTTTTTATACAACTATATGCTTCTGTGGCAACAGGAATCCAAGTGTATTTAGATCGACGATTAAATTTCGTACCAATTCGCACGTTTCCGAAACTACTACTGCATGCAGTTCCGCCGGAACTAGTTCAAACATCAAATCGTTATCGACTAATTGTCGCGCCCAAGCGTTGTAGCTCCCATGCACCAGTAACCGTTCCCTCCAAGTGGTTAGATATAAACAAACTTGACTATCCTGTACATTGGGGTATTGTTCATGCCTCATTCTTGAGATCAACCCGTAATCCCCAATCACTACCATATCCAGCAGATGCTGAAGAAACCGGGTGAATGGGTTTGGAACGGACGCTAGACTGCCGTGTTTCCAGCGATTGAACACCATTCGAGGTTCATAGGATACGTAGCTGCCGAGTATCCCTGGTGATGCGGCAAGAATTGCATTGGTGCCTTGTCGCACCGCATGCGGTTCTGGAACCAGTTCAAGTGTGTTGTTCATGATGCAATGCAATTCAGGGAGAAATAAACAAGAGCGAGGAGTGAGTTGGTAGTGTAGTTTGCTGTTTTAGAAACAAGGGTTGGTCTGGGGAAACTACAATTTTCAAACACCGACCAAATATGTTACTACATACCTATGGGCTAGGGTGCCGCGGCTAGTGGGGCTCGATCCCAGCGATGCATACCGGTGCTGGCGACAACCCAAACCCCAGATCCGCCCCTTATCCACCGTTTGGAATGAGCAAGCGGGGTTGTACATAAATGCGTTGGTTCGCCACTTTTTCTGCAGAAAAATAGTATCAATTGGGTTACCTGCTAAACTGTTGCAGCACTTTTTGAGCCATGGTTACACATGTTGCTGTTAGTACCAAAAAAATCAAGGATTCCTTCGACACGGCTACTCCCGATGAAATATCGCGGCTATTTGAACAACTTAAAGCTGCTGATACCAAGTATAAACAGGGAAGTTCTTCCTCAGCATTAGCATACGCAGAAGCAACGGCTGTTCTGTTCAACTGGACGGCAGAACCTGGTCAAAAATGCTTGGTCAATGAGATGGAAGGTTCGGATTTCTACCTAGACGAATACCACGGCGATAATTACCACGCAAGTCATAAATACGTTCACCAGGTCCCTGATGACCAGGGCTGTGTTCGAGGTTGGTTGGAAATCACTAGACAGTACTACGCCCGTAGCGAGGAAGAGCAGGCTCAGTGGGACGAGCCGTTCAAAGGGTTGAATGAAACTGAAAAGAAGGCCAAATTGGATCGATTTAAGGCAAACGCCCGCCAGGAGTTCGCGGTAATGTATAACCGTTCATTCAGATTCGATTGTTATGAGTTTTTGCTTTGCGATGGCTCCGGTGATATTGTGTTTACAAAGATCTGCCCACCAAAAAAAATATTCTTTCCTCCAAGAGGGTACTGGATGAAAGCGCATTTGAGTATTGTTCCGTCTAGCAAGGCTGGGAATTCGTGTGCAGTGATTGAGCATTTGTTTGAGCTGTTCAACGAGGGTACAAGACGAAGAAGAAGAAGAAGACGAACAAGAAGACGAAGAAGAAGAAGGGAAATGCATCAGGTGGGTGAATTGGAGACTCAGATATAATTTATGTTGTGTGTGTCGGGTATATAACTAATAGTATAATCAATCTACGGCGATATCATTGCCACCACCATTTTTTACTTCTCTTTTCCTTCTCCTCTCTGGCTTTTTCTTGTCTTTCCAACCTGTTCAATGCATTGCACTCTAGTTTTGGCTGGTTCGGTAACGGTTTGCTGTTTGGACAAGTTTCTCGTCGGTGAGCGAACGACTGGCAATTGCTGCAATAAGCCATCTTGATGCGAACAATACAGTGGTGAAGCTGGAGTCTGTTGAATTTATACTCGCATCAAGGTATTCGCTCCGGTTTATATAGACTTGGATGGATTCGGCACTAGACTACTTCTTGAAACCCGCTAAAAAACCGGTCCCGCGCTAGCCGATCCGAACATATTAACCCCGTTTCAAGCTAGAAAACCGCAATAAATTAAATTAGAGTGTTTTTTGGATCATGGTGACATGGTCTTTAAACCCGGACTACGCTAAAAATCGCATAAATGCTCGATTTCAAATGAGCCGCACTGACGGTCGGAGCTCCGATAGCCGCGGTCACCCGCCCACTTTTTCTGAAAAATAAAAAATCGGCAATAGTTTAGTGGCTAGAATTTCCGCCTGTCAAGTTGTTCAATCAACAGCGCGCGGGGGACCGGGGTTCAATTCCCCGTTGCCGAGATTTCTTTTTTGTTTTTTGAGATCTTTTTATCATACTAGATACAGTGCGTTCTTTCTGAAATGCTATAAGCATAGGAATCAATTCATCATCTGGTGTTTCGTTTTCAATCACGGCCATTATCAAGGTTACGCGGACATCTCTAACAGGAAACGATGATTCATATCATATAGTATTATTAGGATTCATTATTATTCATGGGATACTTCAAATGGTCAATCACTACTTGACCAATCTTTTCAATGTTTTGACAAAACCACAGTAACCAATCCACTTAATTTGAATGTTGAGCCAGTCACCCGTTCTCCAAGGACGACCTTGAGTTTCAACATCGACGATTTGCGCAACGCATCCATCGCAATGAACAGTCAATTTACTTCATCGTTTTGCTTGTTAATCAGCAAGATTTTTTTGCCATGTCGAGTCTTGAATGCTCGTGCAAATACCAAATCAGACCCCCGGTCTCCATCAGTTAGTTCAAAAGCAATCTTGGCTTGTTCATTGGCAGTGCAATTTGGCGCTTGAGCATAGAAATGGAAGCCAAACAATTCAACTGGTACATCCTTCGCATGCTTAGACTGGTTCTAAAAAGTTTCAATATATTCTGGGAGATATACAGTTGTAACATTTGGAGGTTGGCCAAAACTCAACCCAACAAACCTGGTCTTCGGTGAGACGTTGTGAATTTCGGTAACAACTGCATCGTAAATAGTGTTGTATAATTCTAGGGAAACACAGTGTTCAAAATTGGGTTCATTAAGTACCTCCCAGTATTCAATCTCGTAATGGTGACCAGAATGATGATATTTACCACATTGATCAGTGAATCCTCCTCTGGTATACCTAGACACTAATCGACCGTGATATTCGGCCGATTCCTTTGCGGCTGGGTCGTTCAATTCAGTGCCTTGATTGTAGTCAAGATCAGTAGCAGTAAGATCCTGTGGATATGTATAGTCACCATTAAACTTCCACATCCATCCTGGGGTAGTACTAAAATTGATAATATGAGACTTTCCCCTAGTGTTTTTGTAAAAGTTTTCCACCAATTCATCAGCATAAGTAAAACCCCAACGGGTGATACAATGAGTTTCATTTTTGACCGGTTCGTCGATTTCGGGGACCGATAGTCGAGGATATGGAAACCATGGCACAAATCTCGCATAATCGCCCGCTACAAGTTTCAATGACTTGTAGGGATTGTCGAAGAGTGAATTATTTGACAACATAGGTGGGTTTACTACAGTTTGTAGAGTAAGATCCAAGTTTGATTTGGCAACAACATTGTCCCAGTCATCCCAAGTAACCCGCTTAGTGCTAATAACTTCATTATTGATTTAAACGATTTCCAAAGTAGTAGTCGTTAAGTAATCAAATCAGCGTTCGTGATTGTCATATTTATAGATATAGCAACCTCTTTGCTGATGATAGTCTGGGAATCACCATCGCCAGATTGTCGCAAAGTAACGCCGCATATGCGGCGGCCGAAATATTGATAATACCGAGAAACTGCATTATACAAAGAACACAGGTACCCCGGATGAGCTACCAGGTATGAATATTAGTTGCTAGCGATTCCTGTGAATGCGCCCATTGTTAAGAGCTATGGACTAGCGGTTGGATACGAGGAAATTTGTGCTATTTGGTGCTGTGAGAAGGACCATCTCGGTCGTAACTAAAGCCGAGAAAGCTTTTTTGCAATTTAATGATGGAATGCTCAATTAGATTATATATACAGGCCAAACTGTGAAGCCCAGAGGTTGTTGAATCGGATTATTCTCTCTATCTCTTCCGAGTCGTGGCTTGCGCTGCTCCAAACGTCAAGCGTGTATTCTAAGATTTTTTTACCACCACTACTACTTGTTTGTTTGTTTGTGTTTTGGTTGGGAATAAACATAACACATCATCTTTTGATCCGTATTTGATTCATTGTCATATCATTTGCTGGAAACGGGTTTGTACTGTCGTTGTGGCCCGACTGTCTCTATCTATTCATATCAAATACTAGTAGTATCGATGGCCGTCACCCGATTACAAAAGAATCGACAAGGACAAGACAAGCAGGAAGAAAACGAGGGAAAACACCAAAAAAAAAGGCCAGCTTCGGCAAGTCGTCATTCAACTAACGCAACAAAAAAGAGAAAGCCAGATAATCGCAAAGATGGAGGTGTTAAACCCACAGCTCAGGAGCTTATGATAGAACTTGGTGGAGATCAGCAGAAAGAAGAGCAGGACCAAAATGCTACCCAGGAAGAGGGTACCATGTATGTATCCAGATACCGGACTGTTGCTAACGCGGATAGAACATTGGGGCAATTTATTGGAAGTTTGCGCCCTATGGATACCAAGCGCCTATTCATCTTCCCTAGCGATTTTGCCTATGATGAGTGTAATATGCAGTCAATGGTCGCCATAAGCGAATCCGAGGAGGAAAAGCCGCTGAGAGAGGCCCTGGTGAAGAAAATTTTTGATAAGCTCAATTCCGGTGAGAAGCATTGGCTTTCAGCGGTTTTCTTCCCGTTGATATACAAGAATATGCTTCTTGATCCGGAAGACATGCCAAAGGACCTCGCAATCGGCAAGGTTTCTAGCAAAATGATTGCAACGGGGACGATCACATCTGCAACTCCCTTATTCCCGAAAGAAGTAGAGGCCAAATCACCACTGTCGACATTCAATCGCAGAGGTTTTGGGAAGAGTCATGAAGTTTTCACTTGCAGAGAGTTGCTCGACGAGTTTTTTGCCTTTCCAATAGGTCCAAATGATAGTGAGCTGAAGAATAAAATGAATCGCCTGCTTACATCTGCCCTGCCCTCACGTTTCCCATTAAAAGTCGATACACCCGGTTTGCTCAATGAAAGAAGTTGTACAGAGAGAATTGCCGGAGTTTGGGAAGTATGTGGAAAGATTGTTCATTCGGTGCTTAAACAAGCAGACATGGGAAAGGGATTACTTATAAACCGTGAAAAAACGATCAAACCCACTTTATTCACAAAGGAACTTGATGAACGTCTCATGGACCACTTTGGCAGATTACACCCTGACCTTGCGGGATACCTTATTCTGCGAAGGAAAAGAAAAAGAAAAGGAGAGACAGTGGGGGACGAGTACATTGCCTTGTTTATGGGTGAGAGTAAGCATATATCCTATGGTATGATTCGAGGTGGACTTGATGCTATGGGGTATGCCAAGGAAATCGCGGCTCAAGAAAAAGAAATTCATGAAAGTTGCAAAGAATTCTTGGAGATCGTCAAAGCTGATTACGCAACCAATGGCACGTCGATGCCACGGACTGGAATGGATCTTAAAAAAAACGCCAGAATAACATTTGAGTTAGCCATGGATCAAAGCTTGAAAAGCAATGCATTCGCCGGCAGTCCCAATTCACTAGCATTCGATCCTTCTGGGCATATTATGTCCCGCATTGCTAAAGATCAGTCCAATAAATCATGGGAAAAGATTGAGAATCGCTCTCACAAAATAAAGGCCGTGGCCGAAAAAGACGAATCCAACGCTCGTTCCGTTTCGACTTCTTTTACAAACGTCAAAGATTATGACAAATTCCCACGAACAGTGCGTGATGCAGTATGGGCACGGCCGAATGAATATAAGTCCGACCTTGTCCAAGATATCATTGCAGTTCTTCTGAACTTGATCGAAGACGTTACTCCAGGCACGATGAAAATGTGGAAACGGCGAATAAAAATGACGGCGGAGACGCGAAAGGAAACGTATGATACTGATATGGCGACACTTGACAAAAGTATGGAAGAAAGAAGGAATGCTAGTGATGGGCCTGAAGCACGGTTGAAAGACCTGTGCGAAAAGCTGACGGAAGATTTGGATAATGCTACAAAGGAACGCACTGAATGTATAAAAAAACAAGTGGCCGAGTATCACTGTTGGAGTTTTGTCAATAGAGATCTACAGCAGGATTTTTATATTGATAAAGTTATTCAGGACGGGCAAGAGTACCATTCGAATGTATTCAAAGTCAGAGTAAAAGAAGGCTCTGATACCGCAGTTATTCTCAAATTGATTCCTCTGACGGATGAAGGAATAGAATCATTTTTCAACGAGATTAAAGCTCATTTTGTTCTGGACCACGTCGAGCTCAACTCGGAACCTGTAACTGCTGAAATTCTTCAGGTTGGAGTGTGTACATATGCTAAGGGCGGGAAGCGGTTGTTTATGCTGATGGAGTATCTAGATGGTAGCCCTCCGGAAACTGAGGAAGAATGGGAGTTGGTTGATAAAGTGATCGAGAGAATGAGCAGTCATGGGGTGTCGCATAATGACTTGAGAACTCAAAACTTTGTGATTCGTGATGGAGTGGCCAAGGTATTTGATTTCCACCTGGCGGATGTCTTCCTCCCCAGATCAAGGGGATGGCCGTCTGATTCATTATGGAACTAATGGTGAGTTTCTATGCAGTTTTATGTAGCTCGAATACTCAATATAGATGTACTTCTTGTAATTGATAGCTCATAACATTTCGTGGAAATTGGAGGATATTGGAATTCATCCACCAACCACAACCACAGCCGTGTCCTGCTTGGCGGCCGCAAGATATGCGGCCGCTGAAATACAGCACTATGAACTAGCAGGTGGATACGAGGAAAGTTGTGTTATTTGACGCTGTGAGAAGGATAATCTCGGTCGTAACTTGCACCCCATGTCAAGCGATTTCTAAGGTTCCTTTACTATTGTTTGTGTTTTTTTGGTTATGAATAAAAAGCGCAGTATCATTTGATCTGGATTTGGTTCATCGTCATATTATTGCTGGAAAGGGGTTTGTACTGTCGTTGTTGCCCGACTGTCTCTATCTGTTCGAATCAAATACTAATATGGTCGTCACCCGATTACAAACGAAACGACAAGGACTAAACAAGCAAGAAGAAAACGAGAAAGAATCAAGTAAAACAAGCGTCCAGAAAAAGGCCAGCTTCGGCAGGTTATTCATATAATGCAAAAAAAAAAAAAAAAAAAAAAATGCCGGATAACCGCAATGATGGAGCTCAATTCTGGAGAGAATTTTGGCACAGTCGGCTCTAGCAAAACTGATTGCTACGGGAATGACTACACCTGCAACTTCCTTATTTCCGAAAGGACTAGGACCCCAACCATCACGATCGACATTCAATGGTTTTGAGAAGAATCATGAGGTTTTCGCAAAGGTTCAAGTGGCAAAAGAAATTCATAATTGTACACTACGTTTGAGCAAGCCGCACTAACGCTGGTATGGCTGGGGCTATGTTCCTGTTTACTAGACACGCAATCATTTGCACCCGCTGCAGAGGTTTCTGCAACACGGTTAAGGATCCAGACAATTTCAATCGGTAGAAATATGCACAACGTTGTGCAAATTATTTCCAATATTGTCGAGCCGTAGTTACGTAGGAGACGCTCCAGACACAATCTAGGTTATCTTGTTCACCTAGAATTCCTAATTCGTGAAGCGCATCCGTCGCAATAAGCTGCTACTTCCGCTTCTGCACTTTATTTGTCGATTAATAACAAAATTTGCTCGCTTTTTTGAGTTTTGAGCCCGTACTTTGTTAAATTTTAATCGAATAGTCTGTTCAATACTTTATTTGAATGTATATATAATTCTTATACTAGTTCAAGAAACGGCCCCATAATATGCTTATCTGTAACTAGTTCTTGGACAGAATGGCAGTACCAAATCCAGTCAATTTGAAAGTGGATCCTGCAACTCGCTCGGATCGCCATTCATCACCAGCAGTCTTGAGGTCGACAATTTGAGCAGTGCACCCATCACAGTCGATACTGACATCGATATCTTCCATTTTCTTGTTGACGAGCAAGATTTTATTACCCTTCTTGGTCTTGAATGCAGCAGATGCCACTGAATCTGTAGAAGAACTGGTAGCCTTTACAATTTCATCGCCAGGTTGGAAATTTTGTTGCATCATTTGCAAAACTCTCAATCGAGCATTCGGCTTGCCAGTATTCCAATCAACCATTGCAACTGATGGGTTTTGTCCGAGATAAGCTACCAATTGACTTTCACCAACTGAAACAACACTTGGAGTTGCTGACAAATTGGCATAAGCATAAGCATACATACCAGCACTCCACACCCAATACTCATCTGGTGGGGCCTGATCTTGTCCAGTTGGGCTCATTGTTCCAATTTCATCAAAAATCATTTTACTGCTTGGATTCAATTCCTTTCGAATTTGTTCAGTTTCTGCAACATGTTGCAAAAACAAGTCAATTCGGTTATACGCATCCTTGACTTCCGCATCAGCTTCAGCAGTTTCTGGTTGGGAATAATAATGAAAACTGAAGTAATCCAATGGCACTCCCTCTTGATGGTTAGAACTGTTCAAAAACGTTTCAAAGTAATCTGGTTGGTACGGGGCTGCTGCGTCTTCTGGTTGTGACAATGCCAACCCAACAAATTTGGTATCCGGTGAGACTTTGTGTACTTCGGTAACCACAGCATCGTAAATAGTATTGTACAATTCGGGAGTAACTGTATGCTCACCATTTGCTTCATTGAGCACTTCCCAAAAATCAAATTTGTACTGATATCCGGAGTGATGATATTTGCCACATTCATCAGTGAACCCACCATTGGTATACCAACTGGCGAATCTGCCGTAATATTCAGCAAGTTCTTTGGCAGATGGATCGTTCAATTCAGTCCCTTTATTATAATCCCAATCTTCTTTATTAAGATCCTTTTGGTAGGTATAAGTACCATTAAACTTCCACATCCATCCTGGGGTAGTGCTAAAGTCAAATATTCGAAGCTTACCCTCGGTACTCTTGTAAAAATCATCCACCAATTGGTCCATATAACTAAAATTCCAACTAGTAGAGCAATACGTACCATTCTTAACTGGTGGATCCACTTCTGGCACTACCAAAATTGGATATGGAAACCATGGTTGGAACCGCACATAATCATTCTTGACCAACTTTAAGGATTCCAAAGCTGCATCATGGATCGAGCTGTTATCCAATAACAAGGGGTTAACAACCGATTGCAATGTCAAATGGGCGTTTGTTTTGGCAATTGAGTTACCCCAGTCAACATTGATTTTGATTGAATCTGCATAAACTTGGTGTGACCACAGTCCAATTAAAGGAACAATCGGCTCAATTGTATCAACAAACTTCGTTGTAATGGTCCCAAAAATGAGTACCAATACCTTCCATATGTGTAGCATTTTTATAAACGACGGTCACTCGAATGAGATAGATATTTTCAATACATATACCGTATGTCGGTACTTTGATAATCTGATTGTGATATGCAAAATGTCACTAGGAATTTGTGTGAATTAGTAGTAAAAATTCAGAATTTATCATGATTGCCATCTATTATATAGTTGCTTGTACAGGTATAGCTGATTAGGGAAATAAATTGTGCAATTTGTTGAACGTTTGATGCGGGGTACGGCTTTTGGTGCTTTACCATATGCAGATCAACAAGCCGCACCTTGGCTCTCATCACCCACCAAACCAAGGCTTATTTAATTGGTTATACCATTCCACACGCACGATTCAACCTCAGTAGAAAGAAATAATTGCGGTTAATATACCGAGATGTTGCGTGAAATCTGTTCCACTTTGAATCGTCTCTGCAGGATGAAAACCTTCATCCTCCATCCCGGATAGTCTATGGGTAAATATAGTCCAAAAATAGCATATACTGGTGATCAAACTGTCCACATCCATCACGGGTGGAACCAAACCCCGAATTTGTGCACCGCATGATGTCTCATTTCCCCTTACAGGTTTATGTGCTGCATCTATTAACAAGCCGCCGCGGTGTCCGACGTTTTAGTAAACATGTGGGATATAATATTTTGAGCGTTGGGCCCCTCCCTACCCCAATGACATTTCCCTCAAAATTTTATACAAAGTAAACAAATCATAAATACGAAAAAAAAAAAAAAAAAAAAAAACAGAATCTAGAAACCTATACAAATTAATTATTCATACGTATTATTCTCTTGATATCCAGCAATCAATTCCTTTTGCAATGACATTGGAGCTTGTGAATAATGTTTGAATTCCAAAGAGAATCTAACCGTTACCTTGACTAGTACTCGCAAGTGAGCAGCAAAACCAAACATGGGGTTTAGTGAACATTCAGCATTTTCAACCCATTCACGGACTTTGCTTCAGAACCAAAATGAGATGAATGGAGCTATTACTAAAATTACTAGTAAAAACACAGCTTTCCGGGCTCGGAAATTATTTATATATATATATGCTGGTGTATCCATTCAGGATTGCAGTGCCGACCGCCTCACGAGGCTCAAAGTGCATTATTTGCAATCCCGACAAAGTTTTTGACAAGAATTCGTTCGCCACATTACCGTGTAATACAGCAGAATCAATTAGCCAAACCCAGCCCACTCGATACTAAATGCCTTATACTCGTCCTCGGTCTCTCCATCGTCTGGCTCAGCACCTACAACCCAGCATTTCTTCACGGCCGTGCCTAACCTTCCCGAACTAACCACGTCCATGACCTTGAACTCCTCATTGTACCCATACCCGCTGGCCGTATAATGCGAATGGAACCTTGATGGGTCGCCAGGGTAAGCCAGGAACCGTCCACCGAACCTCAACCCCGGCGACATAAAAAACCCTCGTGAATGCAAATATGCGTACATCTTATACGACGCTGGAGTCGGCCGATTGACTTCGGTCGTTGAGGTCTTGGATTCGAAAAGTGTGTACCCGGCAAGGGCATCCCTTGACGAAGTATCAATTACATGTGTAGGATCCATTGACATTTTCGAAAGAATCTCCTGTTTGCGCGTATCCTCTTCAGGGATATAAACCACGCCTTGCTTTTTGGCCCGATTCGCCAATGCGAGCTGCCGTTTCGCCCACGCCGAGTCTTTATACTCTGCGGATTCCCGTTCATGCCGCTGCCGATTCTTTCGGCGGAGATTGTCCATATCTTCTTGTGTATGCGAGAGTACAGCAGATTCGTGTGCCAAATGATCATCAACTAGATATGCAATTCCGTTGCTGACGAGATACTCGACGTCTTCGGCCATGAGCTCCAATGGCAGCCCCATGAACACGTTTTGTTGCGGAATCTGCGGCAGAATCCCGGTTAATGTGCCGCAAACATTGTGCTCCTCTCGAAGTACTTTCAGGTCGTCTATATCGAATATCAACCCGCGGCGGCCTGATACATGAATCGGGATCATTGTGGGTAGTGGTGTGGAAAGAAAGTGTGGTGTGGAAAATTTAATATTTTTTGGGACTATTTTTTACTCAACCGCATCCAACTTGGTTTACCAGAAAACGGCTTTTTCTTCGTCCCAGAGGACGACGAAGACGAAGGTTGCGGCTTGTCTATAGATTTTGGCTGTTGTTGATCGATTTTAATACTCTCCGACTCCGAAATAGACTTTGCATCCTGTATCAAATCATCCTTGAGCACCTGCGACTTGCTCCCGTGCGGCGAATCCCATTCAAAAAACACCACCTCTCTCGCCCCAAAGTTCCAATCTCCACCCAACGTTTGCAACGGGTCCGCAAGGTATTTCCGTGGCAGAGTAATGAACAGTAGAAATGGAATCTCTGGGGTGTTCAGCACAGACTTGACAAACTGTTGCAACGCACCAACAGTCTCACCGGGAGAAAACACCCCTTCAATATGTGTTTGATCTGGTAGCCGCACACGAATGACACACGACGATCGTTTGAACTTCTTGTCTTCTTGAAGCCGCTTCCGCATTGCTTGTGTCATTAGCGGACCGTCTTGTTTGTCAAGACCGGAAGAGTGGTTCAACTGCTTTCTATAAAGCATGAACTGGGCAGTTGACATGCTCAATTCTGGATCGTCATCTGGCACCTGCCGGGTGGCTTCACTAGGTAAATATGCTTGAGTTTTTCGTTCCACTGGAGCTTCTGGCGTAGAGCTTACAGGTTCTACCGCAGCTTCGGCCTCCTTCTCCTTGATCTCCTTCTCTTCGACCTTTTCCACCTTCTGTGGCTTCTTATCCGGCACAGGCTCCATCACAGTCACTTCGCCATTCATCTCAGTCTGTTGTTGAATCGCATCTTGAAATTTGATTGGAGTTTTTTCAAACTTGACTCGTAATGCGACATTCCCATTAACAATCCCTATAGCCTCCAGACTTTGATCCAGCTCTTTCAATGCAGTCAGCTTTGTATTGAACAATTGCACAGTCGGCATTTCATAATACCCACCAGTGACCTCCCGCTGAGTGAAATTGATCCCCGATGTTTTTTCAAAATGCCGTAGAATCGCCCATACTGTCGTGGCCGGTCCAAACTCATGTACCAATGACCCGCTGAAATCCGGTGGCAAATCAGCCACCTGAAGCTTGACACCAACATTGGTTTTCCTTTCCTTCTTTTTGCCAAAAACAAGTTCTAACTTTGCATTCGATGTGAGATTGCTCAACCGGACGGGTAAAGATCCATTTAGTATGCTCTTTCCGCTTCTATTTTTGGTTATTAGCTGTTTGAACTTCGATCGCCACCTCCCACTCCGCACACAGCATACCTTAGTTCATATATATCAGGATTCAACTCTAGTGTTGTACAAGCACGCTCTTTGACTTCTTTAAGCAACGTTGCAGGAGTTACTCGAACTTTTAATTGTCGCGGTCCGTATACCACTACTAGTTGCGACATTTTTGTGTTATGTGATGTTCTAAAAGTGATGATTTGGGAGAGCCGTCCTCCACTTAAAACCCCACCGCCAAAAATGAAAGTATTTGCAAAACGATTCATCTATGGCACTGCATTTGCAACCACTGGATACTTTATCGGTTCTGGAATAAGACCCAGGAATTTCGAGTCTGTGATCGCTCAGTCGAGCATACAAAGTGAAGAATACAAATACATCCACAACCATCCCCAAGTCGAATCACTGCGCAACCGCAAGGATTTATACCATGAATCGAAATACTACAAAGTAGTCCCCGAAAAGCATCGTGAAAATATGGTTACAGCTGGGCTTCTAGCCGGTGAAGGCGCGTTGACGGTCGAACCGTTTGTATTCACCAGCCAAGATGAAAAGGAGATGACCTTTTTTTACCATGTTGGAGATCAAGTTGCCGGGCATAAGGGGATTGTACATGGAGGATTACTAGCCACTTTATTAGACGAGGCGTTATCACGAACAGCGTTTCCTTCGTTACCGAATAAATACGGCGTCACGGCGAAATTGGATGTTACTTATAAAGCCCCAGTACCCACATCGTCATATCTCATGCTGAAAGCCAAAGTCGTCGAGTCCAAAGGCCGCAAATGCACTGTAAATGGTACACTATCTACACTAGAAAACCCAGACCGCCCGCTGGTAGAAGGGTCGGTTGTTATGGTAGAACCCAAATGGGCCAAATATTTCATTTGGTTACTTAAATAAATGCTCTGCTTGTGCTATCGTGTCGTCGTCCTGCAGCTCCAGGATCCTGCACATTGTACGGACAATGTTTTTCCAGGGAACTTTTGGGTCTTTTTCATTCGTTTGGTCGATATCTTTACCACGAGGGAACACTGCTCGTACTCCTGATTTTGTAGTCGCACATAGTTGGAACACCCCCAATGCCAAAACCCCCTGAGGATTGACACCGGTGCGGTCCATATATGCCAGAACCCCTGCGGCGCCGACTGGATCCCGCGCTAGGATCATGGTGTGGATGGCGGTTTCGTATACATGCACGGATTTGCGGAATCTCTGATCCGAGATCATCTTTTGCACCAATGGGCGTAACAGTGCAGATGACCGTCCTTCTGTCTGGAGGTGTGATTGGTGATGGTATTTTCGAAGCAGCAGCCAGATTGTTCGGTAGTTGGAATGGTACGAGCCGTGTTGAATCACCTGGTTGACCAGCTCCACAAAGTTATCACTATTGGTTTCGGAAAAATACGTCAGCAGCCGGTTCATGCTGGTTTCGGTGATTTCTGTAGACAACTGAAGAGCAGTAGCCAGCAACTGATCGTCACTTTCATGTGTAGCGTGTTGAATGAACAACGCTTGAGTTTCACTAGTTGGATCTGGCAGTTGCTTCTCCGAGTTCATCCTGTTCAACAGATCCAACGCAATTTGACTCTGGTTTTTGCTCAACAAGGCACGAATAAACACGTTCATATCCACCGGGATTTCCCTTGCAACCATTGCATCCAGCACTTGAAGAGCATTCTCATACAACCCGAGTCCTGTCAACCCACGCAACCACGATTGATAAAGCTCGGAAGAGTTCAAAATCTGCGGGTGCACAGAGATCAATGTGCTCAACATGGGGACGAAATCCCCCGATCGATGTTTTCGTGCTCGTCGAACTCGTTTTCTTGACGACGGCTGGTGCGTCAACTGCCTTGTCGCACTGTCAACAAACTGCAGAATCCGATCAACAGGCACTTCAAGCTGCTGGGTGTGTAGCTCATTAATAATCTGGTCAGCTTCATTCCAGTAATGCTTCTGCAAAACCAACTCCAGGATCGTATACAATTGGCTAGTCGTCGGGCGGTGCGTTTGATTCGCCATGGTAACCGCCTCGTCAAACGACAGTTGTGAACTCACCTGCTCGTCCTCCTCAAACCCTTCCACCACTGCATACTCCATGAACTTGTGGTACCATCGCATCATATTCTCTGGCTCTCGTTTCTCTGCATACATCCTGACAAACTCCACCATCAATTTCGGCGGGGTGTATCCACCATGCTCTCTCATCATACTCTCTACGACTTTCTCCGCGTTTGCCGCGTCGTACCTTCTTATATACAAAGACGCGCCGATTTCTTTCCAATATGGCCACTCTTTGGTATCACTTCTGGTAGACCATAGTTGTAATGCACGATGCTTGTCTCCTCCTAGAAACAACGAGTCGATATAATCTGATTCGTTAATCGCATCGAGTCTAGCACCATATGAATAAATAACGTCTCCGATTTGTTTCACCCTGAGAAACCTCTTCTGTGGTTGAACCTTGGCAACTTCAAACAATTCCACCAACAGCTCCAACGGTAGCCGGTCATTTGCCCCGCGGGGGGTCCTTTTTAGTTCTTTCGCCATTGTCCATACCAGTTGATCCGCCTGGGATGGAGTATTAAACAAATCAATCGAATCTACATACTCTTGAAGACTCTTAACAGCCGCTTCAAACCGCGTCTTTGGAAGTTCCCCAGTAGCACCAGTTTGTGTTGGTGGCAACTTTAAGATCTGGCTCATCAGGCTGCTATATTCATTAGACATTTCAGTATCAGGCTTGAAAGGTTGCGTCCTTCGAGATTTCCCTGTTATCGGAACCTGGAAAGACTCCCGATGCGGAACATAATGCTTCTTTTTCGGATCTCTAGCCTTGATCCGAGCACAGGTCCTGAGACCTCTAATCGATATCCGTATCATCAATGTAGGGGTTGGGAACACAAAAGTTTTCACGCGGCTCAAAGAAAATTTAATCAACGACAAAAAAATGCGAAAGCCGCCTCACACGGACCTATATATCCAAAAATATGCATTTAAAACTACTTTTTATTTTTACTACCTCCGCTTCGTTTACCTTCAAAGCCTGCTCGTTTCTTTGCCTTTTTACCCTTGACACCTTTCATGTCACGTCGTGCTTGGAGGTTTTCTTCTCGTTTGGTTTGACGGGCAGCGATATCCTTGCGGACCTTACCATTTCGATCCTTCCATTCCTTTTCACTCTTCTTTTTCTTTTGCTGTTGTTGTTTTAAACTCTTTTTCAACAGCTTTTCATTATCTCGTACTTTTTCACCTTCGGATTGTAAAATAGCTCTACTCCATTGGGCGTTTTGACCGATTTGTTCTCGTTTGGCTTCATCCAAAGTGGCAATCTTTGCCTTTTTGGCTTCCATATGCTTTAGCTGACCTCGCAAATCTCGCTTCTTTTGTGTCCGTTCTTGTTTGATTCCGCTGAGATCTGAGGTAGTTCGTTTACCATCACCAAATTGTACCTGGCTGTAAAGAACCGTGCTTTTTTCTTTAGGTGCTTCGTCGTCGTCAACAATTTCTTGTTCACTTTCTTCGTCGTCGTCACCACCACTTGCTTCTCCATCATCATCTTCCTCACGCTTTCGCTTTTTTTCCATTTTTTGTCGACGAGATTCAAGAAGTGCTTCTCGGTTCAAAGGAGCCCCAGTGCCAGAACCTGGAGCCTTTCTCTCTTCTCTCATGGCTTGGATTTTGGATTGTAGACGAGCTCGAAGTTCATTAACACCGGCCTTGGCAGGCTTTTGTTTCTTTTCCTTAGATTCCTTCTTTTCTTTCTTTTCCTTAGGTTCCTTCTTTTCCTGAACTTCTTCAACTTCTTCAGCTTCGTCGTCACTTTCACTGTCGATGCCCAATTCGTTACCTTCGTCGTCGAATGCTACAACACTATCATCGATATCGGCCTTTGCATCACTCTGTTGAGATTCTTCCGATTCCTCTTCTTCCTCCTCTACCTCACTTTCATCACTTTCCTCCTCCCCCTCATCATCACTTTCCCCTCGCTTCTTTACTTCATCTAATGCAGTAGAAACCGACGCTGGATCAAACTTGGCCAGCTTATTTGCCCTTATCTGATCTTTGGCCTGCTTTTTCTTTTGCCACTGATTTTGTGTATCGTCATCATAATAATACTTTGCAGGGATCAATGACAATAACCCACTAAAAGCATTTGAATGGCCATTCAATCTCTCTTCTAACGTTTTACTCATGGCCCGCGTTTTTTGAAAAAATTGTCCAAGAAAAAAAAAAAATATTCCGATAAAGAAAATTATTCCCAAGTAGACAGACCTCCCAATCCCTTTTTTTATCTCCGGCCGCGCGCTGCATCACCAAATGGCCCAAATGGCCCAAAACCCAAACCAAACCCAACCCACAGTTTAAACACCTCCTTGACATTCACTCCTCCTCCACGTTTTCGTTTCCCTTCTCCAAACAATGTCTTTGATACTATTGTCTCTGCCTCAAAGTGCAGCACCGAGCGGTGGAGACCCTCAAAGTCAATTAAACCAATGGTTGATGGATAACCTACAGGTTGGAACTGCCGACATTCATGATTATAGCATTCCAAGTTTTAAAATCGGCACTTTGGACAATTTGGTCACTCAATCTGAGGAATTGGCCAAAGTAGACGACCAATTCGACGGCGTGGTTACTAAAATTGCAGATATTATCAACTCGATTTATGCCGGAAATGCATCCAAAGTAGCAGTTTCGACAAAGATTGATGGTAAGACTGCCATGCATTATTTTGAAACATTCAAGTGGAACACTAGCAAATATCGAGTCGACAAACCAATTCCAGATCTTGTTGATTTGATTTCTAAAGAAGCATTGGAATTGGATTCGGATGTCAAGGATTTGTATAACCGATACAGTCAAGCAAAGTCAAATTTGACTGCAGTAGACCGGAAACAAACCGGTAATCTCTCTGTTCGGTCACTTCATGATGTTGTTAAACGAGAGAATTTTGTTCAACAAAGTGAATATCTAACGACAGTATTGGTTGCAGTTCCAAAGTCTCAAAAGAAGGAGTTTTTGAATAATTATGAAACGTTGACCAAGATGGTCGTCCCAAGAAGTGCTGGGGTGGTGGCAGAAGATTCTGAATATACCTTGTACAATGTTACATTGTTCAAAAAGTTTGAACCAGAATTTGTATCCAAGGTGCGAGAAAGTCAATGGACTCCAAGAGATTTCAAGTATTCTGAAGATTTGATTTCCGATATGCGAAAGGAACAACAAGTGGCTACAGAAGAAGAACAAAAATTATTTGGAGAGATTTCTCGACTAACCAAAGCTGCATATAGTGATGTTATTGAATCATGGGGTCATATCAAAGCACTAAGAACATTTGTTGAATCAGTGTTGAGATATGGGTTGCCACCAAACTTTTTGACCGTGACGATTCGACCTTCAAAGAGCAAGCCGGCGGATAAAGCTGAAAAATTGTTGATTCAAAAGTTTGGTTATCTCGGAGGAAATGCCTTTCAAAAGGATAAAAAGGGGAAGCTCAAAGGGGATACTGATCTACATGAGTATGGCGGATTGGTTGATACTGAGTATAAGCCGTTTGTACTGTTTCATTTGCAATTGTAGTGTGTGAATAGCTTTGGACTCCCAACCTTTAAATTTAATATAGATTCTTTCACCCAAAACAAAAGCAGCATGAGTAGACTGAGAAAAGCTAGTCGGCGGTTTTTACAACACGAGGAGGAGGAGGAAGAAGAAGAACAAGATGGTCATGTGATGGATGAGGAAGAACAAGAACGGCTGATTGAAGAAATTGAAGCAAAAGCCACTGACCAAGAGGCGGTTTTCAAACTTGCATTTATCGGACTGATGGTATTTCCTACTCCGTTGTTCGTCTTGTTGCCATATTGCCGCCACAATTCACTGCTATCGTTATTATCACTCACGTCAATCGCCGTATCCGCTTATACACTCCATTTCAATAGCAAGAATCAATTGGGCGTTCTAAGTACGGTATTGGCAATCATAGTAGCCGGATCGGGGCTCATCCAGCACTGGCCATGGCAAAAATTCGACTGGCTGTGGGGATTGCCATTATTCTCAGCAATTAGTGGTCTGATGGTGAAGCGATGGATGAATCAGAGTATGGAAGATCTCTACAGTTTGAGCAAGAGTCGATATTCATTAAAAGGTGCGTAAAAAAATAAATAAAGTGGCTAGCTAGCTGATCTTTGGGCGGTGGTGGTCTCCACCCTGAAACAATTAAATCAGGTGGCGCGGTCGGCAGCTTTGGCACAGTGCACGCGCCTCGCCTTTCTCACGGTCGTCGTCGCGTCCAGTAAACATTAAATAATTAATTAGACACAAGAGATTTTCTTTAAAGCGCCAACCACCGCAATTGTTGGTTTACCATCTTCACTTTTACATTCGCACAGAATTCTTGCTACTCCTTTCTAAAACCCACGGTCATGGATGGTAAAAATATCAAAGTGATTGCTCGGTTTCGACCTGAGAATCTCAAAGAATCTGGCGGTAGATCTATTGTTGAATTCAGCTCTGATCAGACTTGTCATGTTGAGGCAAGGGACTTTAATGGTGGATTTACTTTCGACAGAGTGTTTGATGATGAGAGCAGTCAAGAACAAGTTTTTGACTACTCATTAAAACAAACAGTCGATGATTTGATGAACGGGTACAATGGTACTGTTTTCGCATATGGACAAACCGGATCTGGTAAGAGTTATACCATGATGGGTCCGGAAATTGAAGGTGATAAGCGTGGGGCTATTCCTAGAATGGTAGACCAGATTTTTACCAAGATTGAGGAAAGTCCGGAGGATATTGAATACATGGTACGAGTTAGCTATATGGAGATTTACATGGAACGGATTAAAGATTTGTTGGATCCAGCAAAGAATAATCTGGCTATTCATGAGGAAAAGAGCCGTGGTATTTATGTCAAGGGGCTTACTGAGGAATATGTTTCTAGTGCTCAGGAAGTATATGGAGTGATGAGACAGGGGGCTCGGTTGAGAGCAGTGGCTAGTACCAACATGAACCAAGAAAGTAGTCGATCGCATTCGATTTTTATGGTTGTGGTTGATCAAAAGAATTTGACTACTGGAACTCAAAAATCGGGGCAACTTTTTTTGGTAGATCTTGCAGGATCAGAAAAGGTTGGCAAAACTGGAGCCAGTGGACAAACTTTGGAAGAGGCGAAAAAGATTAACAAGAGTTTGAGTGCGTTGGGCAATGTGATTAATTCATTGACTGACGGAAAGAGTACGCATATTCCATATCGGGATTCGAAATTGACTCGTATTTTACAAGAGTCGTTAGGGGGGAATTCCAGAACGAGTTTGATTGTAAACTGTTCACCATCTAGTATGAACGATTTAGAGACACTTTCGACGTTACGGTTTGGTGTAAGAGCCAAGACTATCAAGAACAAGGCAAGAGTTAACACGGAATTGAGTCCAGTGGAATTGAGGTCAATGTTGAAGAAATGTCAGGCAGAATTGGACTCTAAAAACGCACATGCTCGGAAACTTGAGGCGGAGTTGCGAGGACTAAAGGACGAGAATAGTAGTAACCCATCTACGCCAAGAAGTGGTACGCCGGTATTAATGAAGCGAAATGAATCACCAGGTCGTCGGGGGATGAGTCCAACGTGGGATGACGAAGTAATGAGACGAGAGAATGAACTGCAGGATCAAATCGCGGAACGGGATGGGGTGATTGAACGACAAGAAAAGGATCTCATAGCATTAAAATCTAATCAGAGTCTGGAGCTGGAACGGTTGAGATATGAGAATCGGGAATTGGAAATGAGAGTTGAATCAATGAAACGAAACAGCGCAGAGTTATCAATGGTTGCTCCGGTAATACCAGCTTCCCCTGAACAAAGCCCCACACCGGAATCGTCCCGTATTGCAGATAAAAGAAGACGGATGACTGCGGAGATTTTGGGTGAATATTACCAAAAGAGCCAGGTAGACCTGGTAGATGATGCGTTGGATGCATTGTCTCGGTTGAGTGGGGAGAATCAACAGGTGGTAATGACTCAGGTCCGTGGGTCGTTGGAGCGGATGAGAGAGCTGCCGGAATATCGACATGATAAAATCCTCGAAGAAGACCGCATGTCATTCAAGACGTTGGTGGATGAAGGTAACGGCAAGGTTGACGATATTTACGAAGCCAAGATTCGCGCACATGAGGATACTATCGTCAAGTTAATGAGCCAGGTGGATGAACTTGGAGCACAGAATAATGAACTGCATGCCCGGTTGCAACCTGGGAATAAACCCGTTGCGGAGTTTGAACAAGTCAAGCAGAATCTAATGCATGATTTGCAAGATCGGTGTGAACGTATTGTTGAGCTGGAGATTTCCTTAGACCAAGCCCGTGACCAATACAACTATGCGATTAAATCTGGGTTGAACAAGACGCAGCATAAAAAAATGGCCCTACTTGAGCGCAATTTGGACCAACTAACCAATGTGCAACGACAATTAGTTACACAAAACACCAAGTTGAAAAAGGAAGCCGCGGTGGGTCAAAAGCTGCTTGAAAACCGAAACGACCGAATCGGCGACTTGGAACGTCATTTACAGTCAACTCAGGATCAGCTGGGCCGTGAACATGACCAGTTTGAAGCGCAACTAGCATATCTTAACGACCGCATCCAACAACTCAAAAACACAAACACAAATGCATTACCTCAACAAGGCAAGATCGTCAAGCCGTTGCGCGGCGGCGGGGTTTGGAACAAGATTAATAGCATTGTCGGGGCGTGATATATATATATAAATATAAATATATACATACAAAAAAACCATATATAAAAACTAATACTTTGAGTCAAATGCATCTTCACCGACTTTTAACGAAATAACCGACCGGACATCACTAGAATACCTCAACGCATTCAAAAACGGAATCAAATTCAACAACGAATGGTCAGTTGGATCCGAAATCCAGCCTTCCACAGCGACTGCGTTTTTCTGATGGTTCATATAAGATACCGGTGAATTGTCAATGATCACCACTTTGGATTCATCAGGCTCTACAATCGACAAATCCTTGGTGAAACCCGACCCGGTCATTTGACAATGCTGACGGTAATATCGATGGCTAAAATACTTCCTGTCTTGCTCCAGCCAGTCAATCATTGGATCAGCATATTGTTGTACAGAAGCTGTGAATACCACTAGCTTATACCACTGACTCACTGCTCGCAAAAATTCATCACAATACGGCCGTTTATTGACCAGATACAACGTGGCCAATTGAGATGCATTAAGTTTGATTTCAACCATTTGACCTTGACTGAATTTCGAACTTCTACTGAGTGAATGAATCAATGTTTCGTCGAGATCTAATACCAATGTTTTTTCCATGGGGCGGAGTAATGGCCGTGGTGGGAACAAGATTCGACCATTAAAAGAGCCACCTAAAGATGAAGTAGCCCGATGATGACCACCGCCACCATTTTTAGGCAGTCTTACTGCTCTACCATAGGGGCTCTGCAGGCTCCTTGATACATTATCTCGTTCTTCACTTGTTGTTGCTGTTGTAGTTGTTGTTGTTGTTGATAATGTCGTATCTGTCGTATTGTTATTTACCAAAGAAGGTATAAAAAACAACACCACAGATGCGAACATGTGAGCGATTGCTCGGGGTATGTACAACACTGCCGACAGTAATGCGAATTCATGGGCTTGTTTTTCGTCAAAATATTCATGATCGGAAGGAGGTTGGTCGTCTAATGTAACTCCAATGCTATATGCTGATGCTGATGATTCTGATGAATCTTGTTGTGATATTGTTGTTGATGATGATGATGATGATGATGCGTGTGACGTTTGAGGGTCATCCTCAGTATGCTGGGGTTCATTTGGTTGTTTTTCTTTATCGGTATTCTGCTTCAGCGTGTTTCCGATCAGACTATCGACATGAGTCGATATATATTGAAGCGAATTCATGGATACATGCGAAAGGGAAAAATGGCAATTGGGCCGATGTGGATATGATTAGCAAAGTATATATATTTTTTGGTGGGGAAATAAAAAAGAGAAGAGAAGAGAAAAAGAGGAAGAAAAAAAAAAACATGCTAATAATATTTCTTGTCTCACGCGCTCTAGATTGACAAATTTGTTGATGAAAAAATATGGAAACTTCCCAACCAATTTTGGGTGGCCAGTCAATGCCCCAACGTGATTGTCTCAAGCGAAGAGCTTGGGTGGGACATGCGAGTTGAGATTGTTGAGGATATCGTACGGCTTGAGGTTGAGAGATTTGGACAACGTGGGGATGAGTGAGATTGAAGAAGGTGCTAATTGAGGAATTGTAGAGTGGAATGGGAACCAGCAGTGTTTTAGTAGTTTATCGATTAGGAAACTGTTGGTGGCTTCTTGAGCTAGCTGGAGCATGCTCTGCGGCTCGTAGTTACCGTGGCGGTAGAAGAATTGGAACGACAGGTGGATCTTGCGGTAGCAACTGAGGCTGTCGATTCCGGGGATTTCCAACGATGAACCCTGGATTTGATAGTTTGATAGTGTATTTAAATCGAGGTTTTTGGCCAAGATGTCTGTCATTTGTTTCCGAAACTGGCCATCACCGTCACCGTTCAACGATAATTCAATTTCAATAATATATCCATTGACCGGGTCGGGCACTGCTTTTGTATACAAATTATTAACACAAATTGAGCCGAGAAACTCCAACTGGACTGCGGTTCTGCAGTCGTGAAGCTGTAGCGGTTGAGATTCAAGCGTTAACTGTTTCATTGGCGATGTTGAGGCGGCTCAGAGTCAAAAGTCGGTTCAGTAGTCGGGCCGAGGCGCACTCGGTTATTTGTTAGTTATTTCTCTCCCCGCCTTTTATCCATTTAAGAGTTGCACTTTCCCCATCCTATTCTCCACAACAAAACCAAATCAAATCAAATCAAATCAAATCATCATGTCAATGTTCAGAGTAGACAACAAAATTGCAGTCATCACAGGTGGATCTCGAGGTCTTGGCTTTTGGATGGCCGAAGGGCTACTTCAAGCCGGTGCCGCCAAAGTCTACATTTCATCTCGAAAGGCCAAAGCCTGTGAACAAGCAGTCAACGAACTCAACCAATTCTGCAAGACAAATGGATACAAGGGCAAGGCTGTTTCCATCCCTGCAGATCTAGGTGATGTCAAGGGTGTTGAACATTTGTTTGCGGAATTCTCCAAACTTGAATCCAAGCTGGATATCTTGGTTGCTAACGCTGGTGCTACTTGGGGTGAACCTTTGGAAACCCATCCAGATTCAGCTATTGGTAAAGTTCTTGATTTGAACATTCGAGGTGTATTCAACACTATCAGAGTGTTCACCCCATTGCTTGAAAAATCTGCATCTTCTCAAGACCCATCTCGAATATTGGTGACTGGATCTACTGGTGGTCTAACTTCCGGTCTTTCTGGTGGCACATATGCCTATATCGCATCCAAGGCTGGTGTTCATCACTTGGCAAAGACACTTTCTGTTGAACTAGGTCCACGAAACATCACTGTAAATACTCTAGCGCCGGGTTTTTTCCCAACCAAGATGGCAAATGGAATCATTGAATCTCTTGGAGAAGGACTGGTTGAAACCAACCCAAGAAAACGCCTAGGTGTCCGAGAAGATATTATCGGTGCCACGATTTACTTGTGCTCTCCAGCTGGTAATTACGCCAATGGAATTGTGTTGCCGCTCGATGGTGGGGCTCATGTCGCTGGCCGTATGTAGGGAGGAAAAAAAAAACAAAAAAAAAACGGATTGATAATAATTTAAAATTTTGTGCGTTCTCATTACATAGACAATTTTCTGTTTTGTTTTGTTTTTTTACCCAGTTACACGATTCACCCAGGATTGCACCACTCTATGGTAATCCTCTTCATCCATATCTTCGTCGCTCGTAGTTTGTATCTGGTAGATCTGACAGGTTGACAGTATCCAGTAAATGCACATCCTCCTCGTTGATATCCTCTGGTTTGATGAGCCGCAGCTGGCCGGTATTATATGATTTGCAACTAGAACACTTGAGTCCTAGGAAATGAAATGCAACATTAGATTTAGCCTGGCAATCGTTGCATGCAATGATACATCTCCAGTTGACATATGGTTCGGGTAATCGCTCGTTTTGGATCTCAATATCCAACAACCGGAATTTCGTTTCCATGTTAATAATCGACCGTGAACATGTAGGACATTTATAACTCGACAAGACATGTTTATCATAACAAGGCTGGTGGATGGAATGCCCGCATTTCATAAATAATACCTGTTCTGTTGACGTGAACATGAACTCGCCACAAATCGGGCAATCACACTCTGTACTATGCTCAATACATCGATGATTGTTTTGTAATTCAATCCCCATGCAAGTGTTACAGGTTTGACAATGGAACAAATCAACTCCTAATCCCTCTCCAATTCGACAAATCTTGCAATCACTGCAATGATAAATCGATTTCGCACTATCGTCATCCCATAATTTGCAAACATCACAGTAATACCGGGCAAAATTCTTTGTGCAATTAATACACTTGATACTGGCATCTTGATCAGTACCACAAACCATGCAAATAATCCGTTTAGTGGCCGGTCGAATCAGCTTGTGGTCCTCTTTTGCATCATGACACATTCTGCAAGTATACCATTTGAAACAAGTCGAACATTCCAACTTACACGCCCGTCGATAGTGTTCACATCCTAATAATCCATCTGGGGTATAATGAACGTCGCGGTCTTCATCAGTAATTTCCTTGTGTTCTCTTTCAGTGTGACTGCTACTACCGCCATCAACACGCTTAAAATAGTTATCGCTCATCAATCGCTGGATCTCAATGTCACGCTCACGTTCAGTATACCCTTTGTCGGCCAATTCTCTGATCTTTTTGCGAATAATTTGTTCAGTAATGTTTACCGGTGGCGCTGCTGGAGTAGTGGCGCCAGTTCCTGCGTTGCTAGCAACTCGTGATCGTGGATCAACTTGTTGAATAGGTGGAGGTGTAGCTGGTTCAGTAGCTGGCATTAAAGCAGCAGGTTCACCATGCGGAGCAAGGTATCTAGCGAATAGCCAGTGGCCGTAATCCAGGGATAAAAATCCACGGGGTAGTTTACCGATCTTGTCCATCTCGTCTTCATCTTCTTCGTCTTCTTCTTCATTTTTGTTTTGGTTTTGGCGTTGGCGTTGGTGTTGGCGTTGTTGGTTACTGTTTTCATTCGCGTCGTTGTCTTCATCATTTGGGCTGTGATTATTTCCATTATTATTATTATTATTATTCGGACTATCCAATTCTAAAGCATGCAATAAATCAGATAAACTAGGTAGGCTGAAATGCCGTAAGTACTGCCCCATAGCTGTATATAAAAAAAAAAGGGGGTTGTGGATGAAGCAAGGATTCTTTTTTTTATTTATTTGATGATTTGTTGTACCCCAATCCGGATGTTGGATTCAACATGGTGAGCTTTTCGGGTTTCGGGTGGCGATGCGTTTCCGGGATCAGCTTGCGGGAAACCAAAAAAAAA
>JAKTPN010000337.1:441662-460076 GCA_030557665.1 Blastobotrys apis
GAAAAAAAAAAAAAAAAAAAAAAAAAAAAAAAAAAAAAAAAATTCTTCCCATTGATCCCAGTAATGGATACGCGTCAAGCTTATCGACAGCTTGTTCGATATGGGCTAAGAGCAGTTCAATTTAAAGCTCCTCAACGATATGTTTTAATCGGTGTGCTACGTCAGCGTTTTCGCCAGGAGTTGGAGATGGATGGACAAAAAGTTGCAAATACAGTCCAATTTGTTCAAAATGCGGCTAACCATGGTGGTATGGAGTTGAATATTCTCCGCAATATGATCCATGTGGAGTATACCAGATATCAATTGAGCAAGCGACCATCGGGTAAGATAAAGTATAATGGGTTTGAGAATTATGAACAAACTATTGATGCGCTTAACCAGTCGATGAATTTGGCACTGTGAAAAGATCCTCCTTAAAGAGGCAGGATCAAGGTAAGGTTTTTTTTTTATTCCAAAACCTTCCACCGTGGCGATTATTTTAACTTTTTTTTCCCTTCTTCTTCTTCTTTCTTGGTCGTTTGAATATGATGGTACAGCTGGTTCGATTCCTGGTTCGATTCGAGCTTTTCACCCCTGACAGCTACAGCATTGAATTCGCTCGGGCGATTATTGCTGCAGGTGGGCTGATGGAAGGGTTACTTGGCTCTCGGCTGTTTGGAGACCGGGAGTATATTGAAGGGTATTTTCAGATCCCTAGACACCGGTTGAGGGAGTTTACTCATCATGTTTGGGTGAGAGATGCTGTTTTGCTGTATTAGTATGATTGTGCTAGAAGTGTTGGGATTGTGTGGGTTTGCAGTTGCAATTGGGTGCTGACTGGAGCACATTGATTGGAGGTTGCAATCGTGACTAAAGGCACTCTGAGGGTTCCTATTTTGAAACCTAAAAATACGCGATACCTGCTAAGCAGGTATTTTTTTTAACTGTCAAAGTTGGACATTTGTCATGTAAGAAACTGTTCAATATGCAGTGTGTGCAAATACGGTGCCGAGCCGCACATCATGTTTTAGATTATATGCATTAAAAAACGGCTCAAAATTATAGACTCCCGTTTCCATCTCCCACTCACGAAAAGCTGTGCTCTTGCACGTCAGCCACACACTTGAATGTTTGGATCTTCATTACCACCGAGGGACGCAGCAATGCTAGCACATCAAACGGCTGCAACCCGTACCGACGAAGCACACAATGCGGTGGTAAATGGGTGTATATTTCGTTGACTTCTTCTTCAGAGGCGTTCCGATGGAAAAGAACCATGTAAAGAACTAGATTCTCGTACGCTTTTTGGACCTGTCCAGACCCAGACTCAATAACACTGTCTCGGGACGGCTTGTATCGCAGGCTGAAACTCTTCAACCGTGCCAACGATTGAGATCTGAAAAGCATGGTGTGGGATGGATTGACGGGAAAACCATATCATATAAATCATAAATCTACTTCTTTTTTAATAAACATAAACATAAACATAAACACACCAACAACCCTGACACTCTCGGATCGTATCATATATGACCAGTCGAATCACCAAACTACCCACAGCTTGGCAGCTGCGGTTGAGGTGGGCTACATGAAACAACCCATCTACAATCCACAGGCTCACCTCTACATATTCGCCAATTGCAGCATATACACATGGTCGACATAGATCAAGTTCTTCACCAACGGCAGGATATCCTCTTCCATCATGCACGACACACATCTGCGGCCATTGATTCGTTGCGTGGTGACAATATTCCCATAACTCGACTCAACAACTGACTGTAAATCGGCGAATTGTGCACCAGTGGTAGCACCTTTGAGAACCACCATATGTGCTTTAACAGCCATCGTTGATGGGGATATATATAAAAAAAGGGGGGGAAAGAATAACAAAATTTTAATTTCAATGCAGATAAAACCCACGTTATTTATAAAGTTTCCGCATGAATAGCATGACCACTATGGCCTGCAAATCGAACCACTAGTTGGGCACTATACAAAATCTTGCCCCGCGCTCCTCCTCGAACATCTTTGCCCCACCATGCTCCATGTGAGTCGTCAACGTCCAACGATGCCACTGCTTTCCAGATCTGGTGCACGTAATCTGGTGGCAATGGAATCATGTTCGGGTACGACCACATGAATGAAAACGACGTTGTTCCTTCGGGTCGGTCGATATGGTACATGCCACTTGGTACAACCATGATGGAATCAGCAACCATTAGTTTCTTCGCACTCTTCCAATACAAAACTGACGACCCGGGGAAATGCCCACCCACTTTGTGCACAGAAATGTCGTCATTGAATTGTTTGACTTTCTCTCCAAACAATACTTGCCGGTCTGGATCGCGACGACAAAGCCATTCTTCATCTTCTTTGGAGATGTAAACCTTGCAATCAAATGCCTTGGCCCATTCCAAATGGGTTGAGTTGTAATGAGGATGTGATATCACAATAGCTTGGATTCCTCCCAGGGTATTGACCCGATCGATAGTGTCCTGGTCCAGGTATGTGATACAATCCCACAGGATGTTCCCCTGAGACGTTTTAATTAAGATGGCACGTTGCCCGATCGCCACTTGGGGCGTGGTCCAGATTGAATACATGTTGGCATTGTAAGGATCCATCCGGATTTCATTCTTGTACTGGACGCTTCCGCTCTGTAGAGTTCTAAATGTAGTAAAGCTTTGCCCACTTGGCGGCACGTATTGACGAGGATCATCACAAATCCGACATGATTTTAGACTAGTTGCGTCGTGTTGGGTTCCACAAGTACAGCAAATCAGGAGATCCATACTGCTAGTTTAGTGTGTCTTTTTTTTTTTTTTTTTCGTGTTCATGGCAATAAAGGCAGTTCTCCACCTTTTTATAGCTCCACCTAGGAAGCTTGCGGAAACGTGACCCGAGCGTGTGCATACACAAACGGCTGACCGGAAGTCTAAAAATCCCAGTGCGCAATTGTATTAATAATTCCACGTAGCTATAGCATCTCGAACTTCTTTTACATAATCATAGCCATACAACCATTGAGCAAACATTGGGTCGCGCCATTGCCAGTAATCGCCGATTTTAGGCGGCAGGGCCAAACTTTCATCACGAGCTTGTTGGCCAGGTCCATCATGCATATGGTAAGCAGTTCGTTGGTGTTCACTCTGTACTACCACCATTTCTGCTCGTTTTCGGCGCAAATGTTCATATAATTTTAATGATTCCGGTGTGATTCCGAGATGCTTGACCAATTCACCCAGAACCGCCGCATCTTCAAGTGCAATCGCCGCTCCTTGGCTGAGGTAAGGAAGCATTGCATGTGCCGCATCTCCAATCAGCAAAAGCTTACCTCGTCCATACAACCAGTTATCCGCTGGCTTTCTTATCTGTAGTTTCCACTTCATCACTGTTGGCACTCGATCAAGCAGTTTGCGTAATACCGGGTCCCAATCTTTGAAAACCTGCCGCATTTCCTCCACATCGCCATCTACTCTTCGCACATGAGCTGCAGTGTCGTCTGGACATAATAACACAATGTTCAACAGCTCGCCGCCTCTCAATACATATGAAACCACATGTGAGTCCGGGCCAACCCAGTAATTAACCTGCGGGTTATCTATCATATCTAGCAACTGCGGATCAGATTTCAATTGGTCCCTGCTTAGTACAATTCGGTATGCAACATCGCCAGTCGGTTCAGGCAAGTCGTCGCCAAACTTTTTCGTCCTAGGCATGCTAGACCTACAAGTTGAGTATAACCCATCTGCGGCAATGATCAGCTCTGCAGCTATTGGTCCATAATCCTCCACCATTACAATCCCATTGTCAAAATCAACATCCATCACCTTTTTGGAACATTTGATTACGACTCCCAGATCCACCGCTCGTTGGATCACGATATCGTGTAAATCTGCTCGATGGAAATCCCAGAACGGAGCATTATACTTGGATTCATGTCCAGGCGTTAGGTTGAATTTGGTCAGTACGGATCCGTTTGTATACCGTTTTAAATAACAGTCACTGGGGCTCACCGCGTTCTTTTTCAGCACATTTTCCAACCCCAAGTTCTGTAGAATTCTGGATGCATTTGGAGTAATTTGAATCCCGGCACCAACTTCTGTCAGCTTTGAAGCGCTTTCTAGAACCACAATGTCATCAATTCCCGCGAGGCGCAGAGCGATGGAGGTGGTAACTCCCGCTAGTCCTCCACCTACGATAACAATTCGATGTCGTTCAACGTCCTGTGGCATGGAATACTGTCCTGAGGGGTGTATGTATAAAAGGAATGGAAATACCAGGATGTCAAATGGTCTTTATAGAATGAATGAATTAAAAAATAAAATAAAATAAAAAAAGTCCTGGAAACACAGTTCCGGAATAGTGCGACATAATAAAAAAAAAAGAAGCTGCCGGCCTTAATAATTTCGCTTTTGATTTTGATACGATCGCTGGTACGGCGTGCATATCCATCGGCGCAGCGGGGTTCCTACTTAGCTTACCGGTTGGTGAAACAATCGTATTCCCTTTTGCCTATTGCCTACTGCCACTATCCGGATTCTCAGGCACATGTATGCAGCCTTTGATGTATAAAAAGGGCTGATGTATAAATACTATAGTGACAATAGGTTTATTCTCTATAGATCTTCATATGCTGATGATCATCTCGAGCGGTTTGTTTTTCCCCAACAAAAAAAAACAAAAAAACCATTCACTTTTGCAAATTGCCAAAAAGTTTGGTCCAAAGGGTTGAAAAGAGATGATGCCTGGTCAATGAGGAGAAAAAATGTTTCTGTCGGCGAGAATCATATGGCAGTTCCGTGCTTCATGCAAAGTTCCGCTTTTACGGTGGCACGTTGCCGACCGATATCGAAATATGCGATTGTTTCCGTAATTAAAATATATAGAAAAACTGCAAATTCCATTGTTTGGCAGAATACCGCGCGAAGGGAGGATAGACATTGGCATCTATCCGATGGTAAAAACCAGAACCTGGCTATAGAAGTATAGCCGGAGTTGTAACCTATCTAATGTTCTGGGGCCACCGCATTTCGGATACATGGAAGGGTGTGTCGGCAACGTGTTCAAGACACCAGTTTGAGATAATATAGGCGATACGGTTCAAATGGGAAAAGTGGTTTACAGGGTACAATGAAAAAGGCGGCCGCTACTCTGGAAATATGTCATGTACAGTCAGCTGATCCCCTCAAGATCTTTAGAGTTTGGGATCTAGTTGAGCCGCACTTCGCCGCACAAAAGGAATGGGCATTATCATGCCGTTGCCACTGGTAACGGTGAAATCGGAATATTCACGGCCTTGCAGAGTTGTCTTGAAGTTACGCAAGTTAGCTACGCTGACATGTGAAATTCTTCAACGCCGTACCGGGATTTCCCTCACAATTCCATATAGTCAAAGTTTCCTGCTATAATCTGGATTCTCACCTGCTTTATTTATTTTATGATGTTGGAAACCTGGCGGCAGAAGAGACCTTTATAATTTAGGGGACGAAAATTGAGGATAATTCAAAGAGTAGGATGCTTTTGCCGGGTAACCAATCCCAGGTTTCCCTCTTTTTCAGCCGGCGGAAACGTGGCAGTGTTGTTGCAGGGTTCCGGAACAGCGGTTAGATCCAGCGCGGTTTCCACGAAGTATAAAGACGCAGCTAGACGCTCTTCTTCTTGAACTTTTTTTTTTTTTCGCCTTCTTCACTAATTCAGACTGGAACTGATCACGTTGGTAATGTTGTATTGGAATTGCGATTCTGTGATCGAACACTAGCGTCCAACGCATTTCGCTCTTTCTCGAATTATTTGTTCTGCGTCTGGACATATCTCAAAGGGGAATGCTAAACGTTTTTTTCATGGTACCGCCGGTTTAATAACTTTCCAGCTGCAACAATTAAAACGACGCTTGTGGGAAATCAGCGCTATTGTAGGTCGGTCCCGAACGGTAGAGCAGAACCATGTGAAGTGATCGACAGCTCGTATTCAACGCATTTAAGTCCATGGCTATCGACGCACAAAACAGGGTTCTTTTTTGATGTCATTTTATAGCCTCACGGGGTTGAAGGTTGAGATGGGATGAATTGGCCAGTTCGGTTTACGTTACTCGAGATGTATGTTCAGGCTCTTGAAAAAAAGTATACCAAAAGGATTAGCCATGATACCTAGCTAATTCGGCCAATACTGCAAAAGTGTCACGTGCACGGGTTATCAGGGTGCTTACTTTGGGTACTTTCTGGGGGGCCTATAGGTTGTATAGGGAGGGGGCGCCGGAATACGCTCCATGTCCTAAAACCGCTAAAATGGATTAGATCCTCATATTCTATTTTAGCCACTGCATCTAATTTATAAGGGGATTTTTGGAAACTGAGGTGTGTGAGTGTAAGAGAGCGGAAGAGGCAATAAAAGCTGCAGCTTATTCCTCTGCTTTTTAGCTTTTTAGCTTTTTATCAGTTTTTTGGTTTTTAACCATTAATGACAAGTTTAAAAATGTCAGCGGAAAAGACGGAACCGCAAGTTTCCAGCTATGATGACAATGACAATGAAGCATCCTCTTCATCAATATCACAGATAGACCCGGTGTTGGAAAGAAGGGTGATAACCAAGTTGGACCTGTTTACACTACCGGTGGTCATGATTCTTTATATCGTTTCGTTTCTTGATCGTGTGAATATTGGTAATGCTCGAATTGCTGGATTACCAGAAGAAATTGGTTTGAAAGGTGACCAGTTTAACGTCGCTACTTCGATTTTTTACGTCACATATATCGTGTTTGATGTTCCAATGACATTACTAGTGAAACGCTACGGACCATCATATGTTTTACCGGCAATTACAATCGCATGGAGTTTAGTGGCAATCTTTTCTGGGTTGATCACTAATTATGCCGGATTGCTAGCCGTCCGGTTGATACTAGGAATTTGTGAAGCTGGACTGTTTCCAGGGCTCAACTTTTACATTTCTCTACTGTACAAAAGGAATGAAATTTCTAAACGAGTGTGTTCAATTTTCGTCGCATTGGCACTAAGTGGTGCATTCGGTGGACTTTTGGCATATGCAATTATCAAAATGGATGGAGTCGGTGGCAAGAGTGGTTGGAGATGGCTGTTTATTATAGAAGGGTTGGCTTCAATGGTGGTAGGTGTGGCTTGCTTTTGGCTGCTACCAGACTCTCCTGACACTGCTTATTTTCTCACCGCAGAGGAAAAACAATGTGCGAAATTGAGATTGGAACAGGATCGGTTGTATTTTGAATCTGAGAGTTTGAAATGGGTGGATGTTAAAGATGCTTTGCTGAGCCCAAATGTTTGGTTATCAGGGATTGTCCAATTAGGAGCAAATACCTATCTTTTTGGATTCAGCATTTTTTTGCCGACTATCATCCAAGGACTTGGCTATGATTCTATTCAAGCTCAGTACTTGACAATTCCGGTGTATATTACTGGCGCACTGTGCTACTTTATTGTGTCTATTTTCGCAGACAGGTTTCAAAAGCGGTTTGTGTTCATGGCAGGAGGCCTTGTGTTTGTATTTATTGGATATGGAGTGCTGCTTGGGTCGACGACGCAGGGAGTATTATTCATGGCTACTTTTTTTGTCGCAGCTGGAGGATACATTGTACCGGGGCTTAACATCACATGGATCAACGCCAATACAGCCGGCGTTTATAAACGGGCTGCCGCGATCGGGTTTAATCAATCGATTGGAAACATTGGAGGTGTTATTGCAGGCCAGATATATCGGAGTCAAGATGAACCAAGGTATATTATTGGTCATGGAACGAGTATTGGCGGCGCGGGACTTGCATTAGTCGGAGCGGTGTGTTTATTGCTCTTGTTTCGTGCTAAAAACACTAAAAAACTGCAGCAATTGGAGTCTGGAACGGAAGATGCTAAACGAGGTGATGAAAATGCCCATTTTGTATATGTCATGTAATGATTACAAAGAAAAAAATTTAATGATGGATATATTAAAAGAGAACAGGGGTCTGATCTAACACTGTATGTTTTTTATCGTCGCTGCATGTCTCGTTTACAAGGTATGTTATAGATTCATTTCAAGACCCTGAATTATGGGCTATCTGTCAAACCCACCACCTCGGTCTCAACGATAAACTTCAACCTTTGCTTCGAGAACGAGAACGAGAACGAGAACGAGAACGAGAACGAGAACGAGAACGAGAACGAGAACGAGAACGAGAACGAGAACGAGAACGAGAACGAGAACGAGAACGAGAACGAGAACGAGAACGAGAACGAGAACGAGAACGAGAATGAGATCGTTTTAGACTTACGACATATATACATACCCCCTTCCATCCAATCGTCCTCATTCAAAAAACTCGAATATTTTTCCGCCGATACCAGACTCTTCGTACAACCATATGCAGGGCGGGGTCGCCAACAGGATTTGAAACACGCGCCATATATCACGACGCATAAAACGCAAGTTCATCCCGCAAAAAAAAGAGAGTTTGTATGCATCCAATAAAACCGTTTGGGGAGGTGAGACTTTTGTTTTTGCACCAGCCAAGCTATATGCCACTCTTTTCTACGGAACCTGTCCCTAATGGGATGTTTCTTTATACAAAATGTGCCGCTTTTAAAAAATTTGTCTTGCATATATAGAAAGAAAGGGAAAAAAAAAAAAAAAACACAGCAAGATTATAAAATACAAACGTACATCTTTCTCCAGTATCACGGCTCGGCCCGTTTTACGGCTCTTCCGACAGCCAGGCATGACTGGTTTTTCTTAGGGGGTCCATAGCCATTTATATACATATATATACACAATGCTAATTTACTTTTTTTTTTCTTTCTCCAAGCATTTTGTTTTACGGTTCTATATTCCTGCAGTCGAACCAGAAGTGGCTATAATCAGGGACTGTCAAACAAAAAATAACAGTTCAAAAAGAAAACCATTTGCTGTTTTGGACATATGGGATTCTAAAGATTTCTACCCTATAGGCCGTAACTTCTGTACATATTTATATATATTTAAAATATATATATATATAGAGAGATATATACACCGCAGACTTCAGACACTCGCATTTGTTCCTGCTGTTCGGTATCTTTTTCCCTTCATTTACCCCCTCCTTCAACCTTTTTAATTCTTTGATTTTTCAGACATCTTTCCTTCACACACTGCGACTATCTCACCTCCTTTCCTACTCTTTACAAATAATGGAAAAGCAGCTACCTCCGGTGAAACGTAGCGACCGCCGGATTCCCAAGGACCGTCGGAAACGGGCGGCTGCTAGCTGCGACAACTGCAAACTCAAACGAAACAAATGTGAACGACCTTCGGAAGAAGATGGAGGTGGACCCTGCAAGAATTGCAAAGAACTAGGAGTTGGCTGTAAATTTACCATTCCTAGGAAACGACGAGTTAGCAGCGAAGTACCAGGGCAACGAAGGTATGAATATGTCGACGCGGCGTTTTATAAAGTCAGTGAAAAGAGTGGTACTACTTCGACAACTTCAACAACTTCAGCAACTTCAACAACTCCAGGAGCTACGATAAATAAATCTCCTGCTTCAAACATACTACCATCCGTCGAATCTCTCGATACTTATTCAAACGCATCAACAACATCAACTAATACCCCTGTTGCCGTCACTGCGGCGACTTCCGCTACCCCTTCCGCAACAACAGGATATGGGAATATCGAAAACTTTTATCAATATCTTCAAGGACCGATATCTGGAGCTAGTACTCCAGCTCCACCATTACCAGGAGCTACTGAATCGATTAATCGAGCGAATACTTCCACTTCCACTTCCATTTCAACAACAACCCCAACCAATTTACGACGGCCGCCGACGCCACCGAACCAATATCCATACAAAGGAATCCCCGTGTTTGCCAATAAACTTCGATATATCGGATTACATGGATCATATTCGTTTCTTGTACAAGTTCGACAGCTATTTTCCGAATCAGACGGAGTGGAAGGACATCGAAGTGGACCACAGACCATGGGGCAAGATGCAGCGTCTAATCAAGCAAGAATCGGAGATATTCCGATCTTACCCGATCGACAGTTTGCCGATTCCTTGGTCAACACCTTTTTCGAAACAATCCATCGAGATTTCCCGATTTTCCATTTCAACTCGTTCCAAGAAGTCTACGCACAAATCTGGCAACCAGGAGCCTCATCTGTTGGGGCGAACTGGATGGCTTGCATCTACATGGTATTTGTGTTGGCTGTGGAGGGGTACAACCTACCAGATGAACATGTGAAACGACAATTCAAAGATAAATATGCCAAATTGGTAGGGTCAATGATGATGGACATTATGAGTGGGACTTCATTGGTGGATATTCAAGCGATTATGGTTTATGTATTACACTTGTTTTTAACCGGTCAACGCGATGCAAGTTGGAATTTGCTTGGAACTGCAGTACGTATTGCAATGGGGATTGGATTGCATAGAGGCGATGCAGGGTTTAAACTAGATCCGCTGGAACGAGAAGTCCGGAAACGTGTATGGTGGACTACCTACATGTTTGAACGAATGGAGTGTTCATCCCTAGGACGGCCATCGTGTATTGACGATTTTGATTGTACAGTGGAATTTCCAAGAGAAGGGTTTTTGGACTATCCGGATTATCTCCCATTTGGATTAGTTCAGGCGCAGATCAACTTGTTGATGATTCTAGGGTCAGTGTGCAAGCGGTTTTACTTGCTCGATGCATTATCTACAGAAAGCGTACAGATGGCTTCCGAGTATTATGAACGATTGTTGCTGTGGAGAGATCAACTGCCTTATACACTTCGACATGGATCAGGGTTAACTGCATTGCAATATCGCCAAATGCTGCTACTCCATGCCACGTTCCATTATACAATATGTTTTCTAATGCGGCCCTACCTGGTTTATATTGCGTCAAACAACTGGGCAACGGGATTGTCACCAGCGGACGAGCAACATGTACGGCACTTTTCGACATTATGTGCAAGCAGTGCATTAGAATGCAAAACCTACATGCATCGGCTACACGAAATAGGTCAATTCAACCAAAGAACCTGGATAGATATTTACCTGGTGTATTACTCGTCGTTGATTCTGTCTACTCAAGCGTTGGTCCTTGCAAAACAAACCAAAGTCAACGAATTCAATGCAATCAAAGAGCATGTCATTGCCAACGACATTTTATTCGATTCGTATCAACACCGAGCAAAAACAATGGAACGGTTCATACAAGTGGCTAATGAAGTGTCGAGGATTCTTCGCCAAGTGGTGGGTAAACGATTACTAGAGCCTTCATCGGCATCATCATCATCGACGGCCCCTCCACTAACGTCAACAGCAGCCCCGCTGCCAGCCGCGATCTCAGGAACAGCATCTGGGCTGAATATTACAGATGCAGAATTAGGCATCTTGGCTCCCGATTCGACTATGTGGTTTGGAGCTAACTAAAAAAAAAAAAAAAAAAAAAAAAGAACGAGATTTTGTTTCTTTATATATATATTTATTTAATTGTATTATTAGTCATTTTTTAATCATCTGGATGAATTACTGCACGCCGTTTCTGTTCGAACCCCCCACGTTCGGGTGTGGTTCGGCCGGGTTAATATAACCCCACACCTACACCCCACGATATTCAAGCGGGGTATATATAAACCAGACGACATTCCGCAAGTTTTCAACCCAATTTTGTTCAATTCAAATTCCAACAAATCAGCAAAAAAAAATCACACAAAAATGGTTACAATTACTGGATATAAAGTTAGAGATTATCGGTTCCCAACTTCTCTAGACAAGACTGGTTCCGATGCCATGAACGATGCTGGTGATTATTCCGCCGCGTACGTAGTATTGGAAACTGACGGCGAGTTGGAAGGCCACGGTATGACTTTTACCATCGGACGAGGCAACGACGTGGTTTGTCATGCAATCAAATACTTTGGTGAAAAAGTCAAGGGTCGAACTCTTGAAGATTTGACCAAGGATATCGGCAAGACCTGGAAAGAGCTCGTCGGAGATTCCCAGCTTCGATGGATTGGTCCAGAAAAGGGTGCCATCCATTTGGCTCTTGGGGCATCTGTCAACGCCATCTGGGATCTTTGGGCCAAGCATGAAGGCAAGCCATTGTGGAAGTTGGTTGCTGATTTCACTCCAGAAGAATTCGTCAACGCTATCGACTGGAGATATTTGACAGATGCATTGACGCCTGAAGAAGGTGTCCAGATCTTGAAGGATGCTCAACAGGGCAAAGAATCCCGTCTAGCTGACGCAACCAATAACAAGGCTGTCCCAGCTTATACCACATCTGCTGGATGGTTGGGTTATGGCGATGAAAAGATGAAGAGATTGCTCCGAGAGACTATCGATGAAGGTTACAAGCACTTCAAGCTCAAGGTCGGTGGTGATTTGGAAGCTGATAAACGACGATTGAGACTCGCTCGAGAAGTCCTTGGATATGACAATGGGTATTTCTTGATGATTGACGCCAACCAAGTCTGGAACGTCCCAGAAGCCATTGAATACGTCAAAGCATTGGCTGAATTCAAGCCATATTTCATTGAAGAACCAACTTCCCCAGATGATATTTTGGGACATTTGGCAATCAAGAATGCCTTGAAGGAAAATGGAATCAAGGTGGCCACTGGTGAAATGTGTCAAAACCGGGTTATTTTCAAGCAATTTTTGCAAACTGGTGCCATTGATATCGCGCAAGTTGACGCATGTAGACTGGGTGGTGTCAACGAAGTCTTGTCAGTCTTGTTGATGGCCAAGAAATTCAACGTCCCAGTTGTGCCACATTCCGGTGGTGTTGGTTTGCCAGAATACACGCAGCATATTTCCACCATTGATTATGTCTGTGTGTCTGGTAAGTTGTCATTGTTGGAATATGTCGACCATTTGCATGAACACTTTAAACAACCATCTGTTGTTAAAGACGGGCACTTTGTCACTCCAACTGCTGCTGGTTACTCTGTTGAAACTAAGCCTTCTGCTGATGATTATATTTTCCCAACTGGGAAATGGTGGAAGAGTGAAGAAGCCAATGGGATTAAGAATAAGGTTGTAATTGAATAGATGTAAATTTTATAAAGTGGTTGTTTTTTTTTCTGGAGGATTTATCCCAATTTAAATCAGAAAATCACTTTTTGATTTCCGCCGCAGTGGTCTGCGGCTTGGTGCAGACGACGACTGTAGGGAGGCGGAAGAGCGGCGAGATCCGCGCTATCTCACAATGCCGTCATTCGCGCTAATATGGAGGATACATTACCGTATCTGTCATATTTGTATAGCTTGTTATCAATATTATGAAACCGAATACGTCAGCCATTTCGCCATATTTTGCCCCCCTCAAAATGGATGACCAATACTACAACCCTGGGTGGCTACAGCTATGGCTTACGGCATGGCCACGTCAGAGCCAAGCCAAGCCCCAGGCCCAAGGCCAACGTGGACGGAAATTGATGCCGCCAATTAATTCCTACTTGTAGTAAGAAATTGAATGCAGATTGTGGGATACGTGACTCCAGATCGTCTACCCTCGCCGCGCGGGTTGTCCACCTAATCAGGATGCAAATTTCCGCGAAATAAACAACGTTGTACTACCAAACCTTCCCCCGCAGGAGTTATCACCCTCGCCCCTCCCTCCCTCCGCAATTTCTTGCGCGTGCATAATCATATAAAAGCGTGTCCAGATCATACAACTTTTTTATTTTTTTTATTTAATTTGTTTTCTCCATAAACAACAAAATGTCTTCATATCCACAGTATAACTTCCATCCGGTTCCAAAAAAGGTCGAGTCGATCTATAAGCATCGGCTTGCCTTGTTCACTGCGGAAAGTGAATTCAAAGATTACAATATTCCAGCGTACGTGTTATATAAAATCACCCCTCAGACCTGTACAAAACTAACAACCCACCCAGTGTATTGGAACATGGACGTGTCCACGAAGGTTCCGTCAAGATCGAAGTCCATTCTGTCAAAGACACCCACTCTCGTCCATTATTCGATCAGGTGATGAAAGATGCTCAGTTTAAACCTACTGCCAAGGGCGAGAAATTCGGTCCATCTTGGGCAACTCATTGGTTCAAAATTCAAATCAAGGTTCCAGAAGAATGGTCCAAAGCTGAAGATGTCTTGTTCAACTGGGATTGTGGCAATGAAGGTTTGATCTTCACCGAAGATGGCCGGGTGTTGGTTGGATTGTCTGGTGAAGAACGTCGAGAATGGGTCTTGCCAAAGAGCTATCGTGATGGCAAGTGGCATACTATTTATATTGAAGGTGCTTGTAATGGTATGTTTGGTAACGCTGATCCACACTACAACATTCAACCTCCAATTGATGACCGGTATTTCACTTTGGTATCTGCTGATTTGGTATGGCCAAACAATCAAGCTCGAGCTTTGAAAGCTGATTTCCTCACTATTGCTGATGCGGCTAAAAACTTTGAAGAAACTTCGTGGCAAAAGCACAAGGCTATTGAAGTGGCCAATGCCATTATTGACGCCTTTGATGTCAAGGATCCAAAGTCGATTGCAAAAGGTCGAGAAATCGCCAAGCAGTTTCTTGGTGAAAACATTGATTCTCACAAGGTTTATGAATCCAATGAAGAATCTTTGATCTTTGCTGTTGGTCATTGTCATATTGATACCGCTTGGTTGTGGCCATATGCTGAAACCCGTCGAAAGATTGGCCGATCTTGGGCTACCCAATTGGATTTGATTGAACGATATCCAGAATACAACTTTGTTTGTTCTCAATCTATTCAATATCAATGGTTGAAGGAGGATTACCCAGAATTGTTTGAACGACTCAAGAAGCAAGTCAAGGCTGGCCGGTTCATCCCAGTTGGTGGTAGTGTTGTCGAAAGTGATGGTAATTTACCATCTGGTGAAGCTATTGCTCGTCAGTTTTTGTACGGCCAACGGTTCTTTGAATCCCACTTTGGCAAGCGATCCAGAGCTTTTTGGTTGCCAGATACCTTTGGGTATGCGGCTCAACTCCCTCAATTGTGTCGAGGTGCTGATATGCACTCATTTTTGACTCAAAAGTTGAGTTGGAATAATATCAATAATTTCCCAAATACCAGTTTTAACTGGGTGGCTTTGGATGGTTCTCAAGTTCTGTGCCACATGCCACCATCTGATACTTATAATTCTGATGGTAAGATTGAAGAATTGAAAAAGTCCGTGTCTACTCACAAGAACTCTGGTATTGACACCACTTCAATGCTTTTGTTTGGATATGGTGACGGTGGTGGAGGACCAACTCCAGACATGCTTGAACGATTGAGACGAGCTCGAGGTATTTCTGATACTGTTGGTAACTTGCCACGAGTTTCCGTTGGTGGTGATGTGGATTCCTACTTTGAAAAATTGGCCAAGAATACCAACAATGGTAAAGATTTGGTCTCTTGGGTTGGTGAATTGTATTTTGAATTCCACCGAGGTACTTATACCACTCAAGCTCGAACCAAAAAGGGTAACCGAGATAGTGAAGTCTTGTTGCATGATCTGGAATTGGTGTGTTCTTTGATTTCGGCCTCCAATGACAAGTATCAATATCCAAAGGCCAAGCTTGACAAGCTTTGGCAAGGTGTTTTGTTGAACCAATTCCATGATGTGTTGCCAGGTTCTTCTATTGAAATGGTCTATCATGATGCTGAAGCTATTTATGCTCAGGTGCAAAAAGACGGCCAGGCAATTCTTGAAGAAGCTTTGGGTGCGGTTTCTGCTGGTAGTGAATTGACTGCATTGAATACTTTGCCATGGGCCCGATCCGAATTGATCAAGGTTGCTGGCGATCAAGTCAATGCTGCTAGTGTTACTCAAAAGGCTGCTAATGGTGGTGCATATGTTCGTGTATCTAGTGAATCTGCTGGGGTGATGAAGGTTGATACTGTCGCTCCACAGTCTACAGTCAGTGTTACTGAAACCAAGGGTGTATTTGTGCTTGAGAACTCCAAGCTTCGAGCTACTATTCAAAACGGTACCGTTTCTAGTTTGTATGACATTGAAAACCAGCGGGAAATCATCGCCAAGGGTGAACAAGGCAACAAGTTCTGTTTGTTTGATGATCAGCCATTGAACTGGCAAGGTTGGGATACTGAAGTATACTCCTTGAACAAGCGAACCGATATTGCTGCTGGTGCAACTTCTATTCTTGAACAAGGTCCATTGCGAGCTAGTGTGGTTGTTTCACAACAGATTTCCGAGGAATCCTGGATCAAGACCACCATTTCTCTTGATGCTCATACTGGTGAAACTGTGCCAGCACTTCGATTTGATACTGAAGTTGAATGGCAAGAAGCTTGCAAGTTCCTCAAGGTTGAATTCCCAGTGGACGTCCACAGCGAATCTGCTACTTATGACACCATGTATGGTTGTGTGAAGCGACCAACTCATAGCAATACATTCTGGGATGTTGCCAAGTTTGAAGTTGCTTGTCATAAATGGAGTGACTTGAGTGATCATTCTTATGGTGTCACTGTTGTCAACGATTCCAAGTACGGGTTTAGTACTCATGGCAATGTCATGCGGTTGTCTCTATTGCGATCCTCCAAGGCCCCAGATGCTAATGCTGATATGGGCCGACATGTTATTTCTTATGCTATTGTTGGACACACTGGTGCCATTACCGGGGATGTGGTGCGGCTTGCCCAGAACTTTAACCATCCATTGCGATTGGTTAATGCATCTGCTGCGGTGGCTGGAGAATCTTTGTCATCTATTACCTATTCTGGTCCAAAGAATGTCATTATGTCTGCTGTCAAGCGAGCTGAAGATGATGAAGATGTGACTGTTGGTGACTTGCCAAAACGAAACAAGGGTAAATCTCTTGTGGTTCGATTGTATGATTCTCTTGGTGGTCGAAGCTCTGGTGCTATTGTATCCAAGTTGCCAATTGCCAAGGTTTTCAAGACCAACTTGTTGGAAGATGACCAAGAAGAGGTTGAAGTCAATTCTGGTGTTAACGGATCGGTTATCCCAGTGGAACTTGGCGCGTTTGAAATTGCCACTTATCGGTTGCAATTGGCTTAGAGAGATAGATTTTTAAAAACTTTTTAGATTGAGTTAGAAAGCGGGGGGTCATTATTAAACTTTATTACATTTCACATTATCATTATACCGTAACATTTTTTTTTGGGTGGTCTCTATTTTTAAAAAGTAAGAGATAACAGTACCATCGTGGCGATGCACAATGCGGCATAGCTTGGTTTCCGCTGCGGCACACCAAACGAAGTCGAAGTACTGGAGGATGAGCTTGGGTCTGATGAGGATGAGGATGAGGCGGTGTTTTTGTTGGTGGTTTGTTGTGGGGGGTCAATAAACATTGTTGAAGTGAGTGGACCACTGTCGCCGGTAGTGATGACGGTAGTAAATGCGGAGCCGGTTGTGTGTTTGGCTTTGGATTTGGACTTGGACTTTGATTTCGATTTGGGTGAGGATGACGAAGAAATCATTGCCGAAGAGAATGCAGAAGTTGACAGATTTCCATCACCCATTGTCGTACTGACCATCATGCCAGACGAGGCCATTGCAGAAGACGAAGACGATGTGTATGCGGTTGTCGTATTGAACCCCGCTGAAGCGTTGCTTGTCATTGGTGCGAACATTTTTTTTTATATGTTATGCTAGATATCTGGTGAAAATGGGGGAGGGAGGCTGAAGAGAAGAGAGAGAAGATCCTTTATATAATTCAGGACCAGAAGTTCGAGTTCGAGTTTGAAGGGGAAGTAAAAATAAAAATAAAAAAAATTATTCGAATCCGGATCCGGATGCAGGCGCAATCAAATCTGCTTAAAATGAAGTTATAGAAACCCAGGAAATGTAGATGCATTGTGCCGCAGTGATAGCCGATTTTTGTTTCGTGGAACCCAAGGCTGATGATTGGCCCGAACTAATTCGAACAAAGTGGCTGGGGTCAATTGCTCAAAGTTGCCATAGCCGGTTCTATTTTCTTCCTTAGATTGTCTTTCTTTTCGGTATCCTCATTTTTCTCCTCAAATGTAAAACTAGTTCTAATGATCTGAGAAACTAGAAGATACATCGACCGTGTGGGAATTTCCCCCTTGATCGAGATCTCCCTATTGCGCAACGCAGCGCACTCAGCAAAAATTTTCATCCCACATACGATCATATGAATCCACATTGCCTTACGTCATGCATAAAAGTCTTTCGGGGGTTGCGCTGTGGCAATACTGCAAATACCTGCAGGAATCGAGAAAGAGAACATCGATCTGTACAAGAGTCTGTGAGAGATAGATATGTTTTGTTTTTTTCTTTCCAACCATTTTTGCCGCATGTCTCAGGATTTTCAACCAACCAGATTCAAATGAACTCCCACAGCTCGTAATCGTGATCATTGATCTAGAGAACCGCTCTTTGTCGAAAAATGACAGCCTGCTGCCAATGTGCTCTTTTGCCCCTGAGGGGAATCTTGGCTTTTTTTTTTTTTTTTTTTTTTTTCGCCG
>JAKTPN010000337.1:460096-479481 GCA_030557665.1 Blastobotrys apis
GGTTTTTTTTTTTTTTTTTTTTTTTTTTTTTTTTGTTCGCCGGATGGACCGTGGAATGCAGGCTGTTGGTTACGTCGTTGATCTAGCCACAACGGTTCGCATAACCTGTAGAACTGGTATGAAACAGGTTTCCATCTAATGAAACGCGTGCTAAATTTACCTACTCTGATATACCATGACTGGTTTTTACTCTGTAACACACGATATATGCACCGCCTCCAGCTACGACCACCAATATGCAAAAATAGATGCGGCTCATGACGTTGGTTTTATTTTCTATTTATCTCCCCGCGCTTTCAACTGATTTCCCAGTTAGGCCTACGCTAACCCAGTTAGGCCTACGCTAACCCGTTTAGGCTAAGCCTAACGCTAACGCTCGGCTGTGCCACCCGTCTAAGCGAGATTCGACCGTTTCTTCGGGTTGGCCGAAACTCAAGTCTTACACGCGGATTTCAATGCGGGTGAAGTCGTCCCAAATTGTTTTACTATACGATATCGGCGGCTAGATTAGCCGCCTACAACTTGAGCCGATCTTCTTCTGCGCCGCTCGCGGCACCGCCCACACACATACCGCGATAAAAATGCTGGACCTCTTCATCCACAATCGCCTTGCCCGGTATAAAATTCGTCACCTGCAACCCCTCCAACGACACCGCTCTTGACAATGCCACATACAACTGGCCGCGTTCGAAGATATCCTTGCAATCCACAACCACCCGCTGCAACGTCTGGCCTTGGCTTTTATGCACAGTCAAAGCCCATGCCAGAATCAACGGCACCTGCCGACGCGATGCAATCAATACCTCGCCATTGGCGTCTTGTTGCTCGAACGTATGCCGTGACGCATGGATATACTCCCCATTGGTAAATTTAATTACTGGATATAACGGGCGACTGGTTTCGGACAGGTGCTGTAAATGCCTCAACACTGCTGCATTATCTTCGTTACATTCCCCATTTTGCTCCATTTGCAAAAACTCTTCAAGCGATACCCGTCGTTTGTTCATTATGCCCCACATTGACTCGGTCATAAATGTAACCACCTCGCCTATAGACCCATTGACAAGTGTCATACTAATGTTTCGTATCAGCATTACCTGTGCGCCGACTTTGAGTTGCAATTCCTGCAATGCAATAAACTTTTCCTTCATAAACTGCTGGATGCCCATAGGGCTAGTGTCAATACCGTATTCCTTCGCTTGTTGTTTATCAAACCAGTCGTTGGCCTCGAATTTGTGCTCAGGGCCGGGCAGTTTGGCCAATTCGGTAGCGTTGCGCTGCTGTACCCGCTTATTTGTACCGTATAAATGCACCGCATTACCAAGTTCGTTATCACTCAACCCACGAAGAAGCGTGGCCAGTTTTCCGTCTATATCACCAGTTCTCAGTTTGTTCAACACTTGAACCATTTCCGGGTCACTTTGACGAAACACCGTCTGTAAAACAACCACTTTCTCAACAGTAACTTTCCAGTACAACGCATTGAAACATAACACCCTGTGTCCGTACTCCGGCACCGGGGGAAGCTGGAAGAAATCCCCAGTTAGAATCACTTGGATACCACCAAATGGACAATCATTCTTGGAAACTTTACTACCCAATTCACACAGCTTGTCAAACAAATGTCCATCAAGCATTGAAACCTCATCAATAATCAAAACTCTAGTTTGTTTCCACCGATCTCGAGCATCTTTGGATAAATACCGCTCCAGCCTACTAACATTTCCCTTCCCCAGTCCAACTCCTGCCCATCTGTGCAATGTCTGTCCACCAATGTTCAACGCAGCGATTCCAGTAGTCGCCGTGACATATACTGCATGACGACCGTACATCTTTGTGAGCCTTCTGGACATTTCTCGCAACAGAAACGATTTGCCAGTTCCTGCAGCACCGGTATAAAAGAATGATTTACCAGCCATTGCCAGCTGGATAACTTCTTCTTGCCCAGGACTGAGCTGTATCGCCACTTCTTCCTTCAATACCACTTTAACATCATCATCCACTTCAACATCCGAAGCCTCACTTTCCGATATCAAATCTACGAGCTCTTCTTCCAAAAAGTACGCCGATGGGTGCTTTGACCGCCAAGGTTTCGCTTTGATCGCTCGTTGCGGGGTATCAGGAACAGTTGTTTCTGTCGTTTTAACTGGACTTGATTGTGGAGAAAATGTCGGTAACCCAGCGAACTCATCTGACGTTTTCTGCTTTGCAGTCCGCAGTTTAAAAGGTGTAACTATATTATCCTCGTCGAACTGCTGCTGTTGAGTCTTCTTTTTGGGGGTCACCGGCGGTGACATGAGAGAAGAGGCTATTGTTTTTGTTTATGAAAAAGAATCACCCGCGACGCGAGATCTCAAGCGTGTTGGGTGGATTCCCCGGTAGAGGGGCGGAGCTATTCAAATTGCAACATTAACCACCGGAATTGAATCGTCTTCTTGTTGTAATGGGAAAAATGGTGAATTTATATAGCTAGCACCTAGTTTCAATGCACACGATTGCAGTGATACCCTGGCGCAACACGTGACATCCTTGCCGCGTGCGGCGTAAAATACATTTGAACCATTTCTAGTATAGATAGTGGATTAGCTTTATTTGGCCCAGATTATCTAGGAAGATATAAGCATTTACGAAAAAAAGTTTGAAGTGTTCCGAGGGATGAAGAAATGGCCAATACCACTGGCTGGTTTGTCTCAGGTTGTGTTCTACCGGGTAACATGTCAAATATTTAAAATATAACCACGTCATTTCCCAGATTTGCTCACTTTATTCCTTCTCTTTGTTACACTCTCTTTGTTACACTCTCTTTGTTACACCCACGCTATTATTAACAAGCGCTTGCTCCCCACACTATTACATCTTCTCAAAGACTAGTACGGCGCTTGTGCACATTTCTAATCATGTGTGCTTGATCAGCAAGCAAAAAAAAAAAACAATACTCTTGATCGAGTTACTCTCTTTGACCCCACCCAGGATCGAACTGGGGATCTCCTACGTGTGAAGCAGGTGTCATGACCGCTAGACCATGAGGCCTGAAAAATTTGCGAGATTTGTCGCGTGATTCGAGGGTCATTGGTTGGTTTCAGCCTCATGCGGTGCGGCTGGGATTTTGCAGGCATAATTATTGCAGATGTTGTGTATCAGGGAGCTGAACTACAACACCTTTCGGGTATAATTAGTAAGGATGTAGCGGAAATTAGACTTTGAATTTTGTGCAATCATAATACTTGCTATTGAAGGCGTGATAAGTACAATTTTAACCTAATGCCGGTGTTGAAAACTGCGATTTGTGACGCTGGTGAGAGCAGACCTGAGAACACGGCAATTAAAAAGGGGTATAAGAGATCGCGTTATTTCTCCCTCTTCACTTCCATTAGGTGGCTGCTTTAGCTTGAATATTTCAACGCCTTGTTTAAAAAGATACTCGTTGGACTTTACTACTGCGATTGCTGATACCAGCCTTCGACCTGAAGAAATCTTGAATCGTTTTGAAGGTGCCCAGCAACAGGCCAGTAATGGAACTATTTTTGCAGGAGTCCGAACTGGAAGATACAGGATTTCTTTTGTTGTTGTGTTATTCCGTTTCGCCTTGTGGAATGCGGCTGGAAACAACCAGGACGTGCGAATGATAAGTGTAGACCTTTTTTTTTTAAACACAGTCGTAGCGACAAGAAACATTTCTTCTGGAAGCATGTGATGTCTTACCAGAGTACTCAGGCCGACGACTTGTACGATACTCCCTACTTTGGATCACTGGACCCACATTAACTGGCGTCATGATGAGGGCTGTCCATAACAAAGATAACGTTATTTGATTGTAGTAGGATGTCTCTGTCATCCACTTGAAGAGTTTATACATTGGCATCTATTAGCATTAACACCAGGTATCTCTCGGAATTTGCATTGGTCATGTCTTTCTAAAACCTGCATGGTAACTAGATAATGCAGATCAATGCCCACATACATGGCCATCCAAGGCTTAAATCTACTTGGCATTCAAAATGTGTTTGTATATTGCCTACAATTCGAGAAAAAAAAAAATACGGGTTCAAAGAGACAACATAATTTCGCAAAAATCGCGTCGCGCGGCGCCTCGCCTCCAGTTCGCCACATAACGGACAATCGTTGGCGCCACATCCCAGATTAAGCGGCGCTAAGACGACCCACATCACAATGACCCACTCTTAACGCACGCAGTATATATATATATATATCAAGAGCTCTATCACTTAATTGCACTTTCCCTTCGTGCCGACAAGACTACAACAATGGGCTTATTAAGGAAATCATCAGTCAACGCTCAGACTACAAATGGAAAAGCGCCAAGAGTGGTGATACCTGGCGAGGATTACTTACCCTCTGATAACGCAATCGCCACACACTTGAAACTACTTGAAGCGTTTTATTCATTGAGGCAGGTCATCGAATCCACCGACGGGCTATACGACATCTATAATAAAGATCCTATAGCAGTTGCTAACAGCGAAACAGTGACTGGCGAAGATAAAGCCCGTGAAAAACGGTGGGCCATTTTTGTGGTAAAAGCCGCGTATCGGTTTCAACATTGGTGGGATGGTCCAGTGGCAGTAATGGCAAAAAAAAATATACAACCGAAATCTTCACCAAAAATTGATACGGCTGAACAACCTTCTAGACAGTTTCCTGCAGATAAACTGCCACCTCTGGATATTTTGATGGTTTGGCATGCCTACTTGTTGAACCCAAAGAATTACGCTGAAGACTGTCATAGTAAGGGGATTTATCCTGCGTTGCATTATATCTTCCCATGGGCAGCAATTGACCTGGCCATTGTTCAAACAGAAGAAGGGTTTATTTACCAACCTGGGGATGTGATGGAAATATCATTTGAACGAGAAATGTACTTGAACTGCCCCAATATTATTGGGTACTTGCCTTGGTCACCTTTAGTTGACTCTCGTGAGTCTCGAATGGCACTAATAAACTGTCCAGGATGCGCGCAAACCAACAATGTCCCATTTGTAATTCCATATTGTGATAAGATCGGTTATGGTGTAACGAAAGGAGAGGGAATGGGATTCGGGGAGCCAGATTTCGGTGCAGAGTGCCACAATTGTGGCCTCAGGATTACACATGAATCGATAAGAGTTAAGAGGTTAAAAAATCTAGCAGAAAAGGCTTGTCAGCTAACAAAAGTCGGTTTCTTGTCAACAGCTGCTATCACGACAGACGTGATTGACTTCCATAATGGCCTTGTTGGTGCTTTCGATACTGATGGAGAGTACAGACGATCTTCAATGGAAAATTTCGGCGAAATTTACGATTCCATCGCCTACTCGTCGTCAATGGACGAAATTATCGCAAAGATTGAATCACACACGTTATTACACCGATGGAATAGGGCGAGACGGCCAGAACTCCGCCGGGGAATGTTCGAGCTTCGTCGGCTACTTCAAGGATATCATGAGTCCTGTGCTGACTTCTCCCTGGACTTGGCGGCAGCTGTGATTCGTCAAGCAAGCTTTGTGGAAAAGATGCACAATATTGGATGGTATAACAAGCAGGATTTACCCCAAATTATTACTGACTTGAAAATGAAATATACCCGGTTTTTCAAACTCATTAAAGACTATCCGGGTAAAACGGTGGTACCAACTTTGGACGTAGATCTGGCTTGGCATACCAATCAACTTTCTCCAGAATTCTACAGAAGATATTGTGTAAGTGCTGCAAACAATCTTGTTAATCACGACGATAAAATCGATGAATCGAAACTGTCAATTGCGTTCCAATGGACGTGCGCAGTTTATGAAGCTCAATATGGCGAGGTGTATTCGCAGTGCATGTGCTGGTATTGTGAAGCAATACGTGAGTCCAACCGACCAACGTCGTTTGCCATTGGACGGAACAAAGCCATTAAATCGTTTTACAGGCAATTGAAGGATGATGGTGCTGTGCTGGACGCACTGTGTGATATTGATCGAACGCCACATATCAGCGCCCATAACGCCATCCGATCAGCGAATATATCTGAAAATTACAGAAATGCATATAACAGCGAGCTCAAAGCTTTACACCAATCCGCAGAGAAACGAGCCAAAAAGACAGGACGAATTGCATCAATATGGAAACCCCGCTGCGATGTTGAAGGTTATGATGAGAAAACGCGGCGCGACGTGAGGTATCTTGACTTGGCGGTCTATCCATACGCATCGGCTTTTATGTACTACTCCCCAATGTATGCTGTCTCACCAGGGTGCTCTGGAGAAAGTTCGTCGTGTGCTGGCGGTTCAGTGTTTGCAGGAAGTGCTTGTGGTAATGCCCATGGATGTGGCTCTTTACAAGGATGTGGCGGATCGAATAATTGTGGAGCAGGAGGAGGAGGATGTGGAAGTGGAAGTGGAGGAGGAGGAGGAGGAGGAGGAGGAGGATGTGGAAGTGGAAGTGGAAGTGGAGGAGGAGGCTGTGGTGGTGGTGGAAGCTAATAATAGTGATTGCTATTATATGCTTCAGCCGTTTGGTATATACCCAATACACGTAATATGAAGATGTCGAGATACCGCTCCAGCTGTACAGTCTGGAACCAAATAACGTGTCAGAATTTGTAACGTAAGTTTCACGTCGATTATGGCCGGTAGTAGAAATGCCAGTGCAGTTTGGTGAAAGGGATTTGACTAGACGATGAACATGCAACGGTATCCGCCATTGCAGCAACTGTCTGAAGCAGCAGCTGAAATGCGTGATAAAGGCTCGGATATGGCTACGAATGGGCCGCATTATATACATGACGTTTAGTGAGCTAACATTTTTCTCAACACACTGATAATTTATGGATGCATTATATAATCTAAATCATCGCCCGGGCAACACATCGGTGAGGCTCACCAGATGTTCAATCCACATGTCCAGCTGCGCACCTATTTCAAACAGTGAAATATCACCAAACCAGTAAAACTTGCAAGAAATTCAGATATCCCACAAAATACAATAAATACATTCATATACCCTACCTCTCTCACACCATAGTGATTGATTTTTCAAAAGGAGCGGAGCGGTGCGCGCGCAGAACAAAAAAAAACCCAACTCTTTTTTAAATGAAATTTTTGTCCTCTTTTTTTTCACCACTCACAACCACATTTTCCTAAATAGACCAGCAACCATGCCAAAAAGTAAAGGAAAGGGCGGTAAGAACCGAAGAAGAGGAAAGAACGACAGTCAAGGTATCAAGCGAGAGCTTGTCTTGAAAGAAGAAGGCCAAGAATATGCCCAAGTCACCAAAATGTTGGGTAATGGGCGGTTATCAGCTGGCTGTTTTGACGGCGCCAATCGATTGTGCCAAATTCGAGGTAAAATGAGAAAGAAGGTATGGATTGCTCAAGGTGATATTATCTTGCTATCCTTGCGAGAATTTGAAGACGAAAAGGCAGATGTCATTTTGAAATATCATCCAGATGAAGCTCGTGCGTTGAAGGCTCAAGGTGAATTGCCAGAATCGGCTAAAATTAACGAAGGTGATCCATTCGCACAAGGATCTGATGATGAATGCAACTTTGAATTCGACAATGACAATGATGATGACGATGATGATGCCAGTAATGAAAAACTGGACATTGATGACATCTAAATTGCTTTGTAGTGATTGTGATTGGAGGCGAGCCTCTTGTTTTTTTTATTAATGTAGAGATTCGCTAATGACAACGAGATTAGAAGGAGGCAAAAAAAAATACAAAAAATTTAAAAAATTGCAAAACAGCCACATAAACACACACACACACACACACACGCACACACATGTAGAATCCAAATGATACGAACAAAGAACTGCACATTTTATTGTTGTTATTTGTTACAATCTGTTCCAAAACCTGGATCCTTTTATATAGGGTCTACACCTGATCCATATCGGGTAAGTGCTTTTTGAACTGACCGAGTCAATACTAACCCCGTAATAGCGACTGAGGCAACATAATGGAGAGCTCAAACGAGGAGGAGCTGTTCGAACAAAACCAGAATCACGACGACCTTGGCGAATGATATGTATCGTATCCGGGTTTCAAAGTCGTATTAGTGCGTTACAATTTGAGCATGCATGGCAACATGCTTACCAAACCCGACATATACCAAGCGAACAACGAATAAGCCCTAAGAAGACCAGTGCAAGAGGAATCGACAAGTATATTGGTAATATAAAGCTACTTGTGAATGCTCCTGCATTTACTACGTCGCCTTTGCTGGTGCATTTGTTTGAGAAATCCGCAGACAATGTATGGACTAAGAACAAGTTCAAGATTGCAACAAATGTCAACCTTGTTCGAGACTTGAGAACCAACGACGAAGAACCAATCGGTGGAGGCATCTCCCTGGCTCACTTGAGAGGAAAACCTGTCAAAAACGATTACCTAGAAAAGAGTGCTGCGATTGTAGGCGACAATGACCAATTAACTGCTGTATGTCCTCATTGCATGTACACGACACCACTGGCTAAACTGGCAACGGAATTTCTAGGTTCAAATTCAGATGTAATACCAACCAAGGGCAACTGTCCAGATTGCAATCATGAGATTGAATGGCATCAAATTGCATCAAACGCTAGACGAATCAAGCATCGTCAACAGGACATTTCGACAAGCGAATCGGAATAGATAATTCCTAATTCTTTGAAAATAACTCCATTTTTTGTTATATATTCTCAATCTATTCATACAAATGCAAACACAGAAACAAAAACAAAAAACAGGAAAATAATAAAGACTAGAATTCTAATTTTAGAACGCCGCATATTACTGGTGACGCAACAATTGTCTGCTGTCATAATTCTCATAGTCTTCATCGTCTAGGTCACTATTCTCGTCAAGTCTCGTTAGACCCAGACTCTCTTCATCGTTTCCAGACAACCTTGACCGTCTTAATGACGAGCTTCGTCGATGCTGTGATGAAAATGAAGCTCGATTTAGTTGGATAGATCGCCGAGTTAGTAGTCCAGCTACAGTGTTCTCCATTGGCATGCCCTCCAAATATCTGCCCGAATCTTCACTTTCTGTCTTTGCAAGATTCAAAAGATACACTCCGCTGAAAATAATCAAAAATCCGGCAATTAATGAAATAGTGTTCACGGCATTGGTCGTGTTGAACCCTTTAAATAAGATAAATGAAGCGCAAAGTGTCGCGGTGGTAAATGTCACATAATACAATGGATTGACAAGATTCGTGTCAAATTGGTCCAACGCCTTGTTGAAATAGTTCATTTGTGTGACAATACACAGTGCAACAACAATTGCAAACACATAGGTAGATGGGTGTGTAAACTGATTGTTACCTTCCACGGTCAATTTTACTGCAATACCAAACCCTTTAATAGCCATGACAGATACCGAGCCAACAGTCGAACAAACTGAGATATACACCATTGGGTTCTTCTTGCCATATTTCGGAGCCACCTTGTAAATCATAAATACTGCAAATACGCCCACAGTTACAACATAAAACATAAACCCTGGCTGTAACACGTAATTCAAAATTTCATCAACCGTTTTGATTTCTTTATCTGGTGGAGCATGTAACACAATGATTATCGAGCCAATCAAACAGATCGCACATCCCATTTTCCCTAAAATCCCGAGGTCTTCTTTTAGAAATACTGCTGCTAGTATTGCACCAATGATCACCGACAATGCACCTAATGGAGTCACAAGAATAGCTGGTGCAAATGTATAAGCAGCGAAATTTGCAATTTCACCAATAGCCATCGTTAAAATACCGGCCCACCATACCGGATTTTTCAGATATTCATAACCGTCGCCTTGAAATCCATGCTTGTCGCTGGCTGCCATTAATCCCTTCTTGGTGATAATAAACGACGTGCCAATAGCTACCGAACCGGATATAGCCAGCCCTAAGCCAATATACTTGTCTTCAACCAGATTGAGCATCGTTGGTATAATATGTAATAATTTAGTGAACGTAAGGAGACAATGTCCTGATGGGTATATACACGTGGGAAAGAAATAATCCGATAGAACGTTTGCTGGTGAATGAACGTAATCTCTTTTCCTCTAAAAGCCAAACTTGGGAAGTTTATCTCCGCAGCAACACCCCAAAAGTCAAAACAGAAAATACAAATAAATTGCAAAAAAACAACTTGTTATAAGCTTTTTCTTGTAATAAGAATCTCACTGGATATTAAATCTGGTGAGGATATACTGGGGAAGAAAAAAAAATAAAAGAAAAAAAAGTGGTGGTTGAAGGAGGCGACGTGTGATCTTTTTTTTTTCCCATAAAGAAAAATCCCAGCCTACGTACGCAACGTTGAAAGCGTGCGCGTGTCGACGTTGCACGCTCAGGCACCTAGACACGCGATGCATGAAAAAGTGGTCCAGGTTTCAGAATTGGCTTTTAGATTTGACGAAATTTTACTTTTACAAAGGGTTTTGCGATCTGTGGATCCTGTAAATCCAAAATATAGGGACATAATATTTTTAGATATAGATTTCAGTTTAATTTGATTTTTTTTTTTTTTTTTTTTTGAGTTTCGATAGAACCAAGGGTCTTTTATATCCACAGGTTCCCCTCATCACATCGACAGGTAGTTTGTACCAGTGGAGAGGTAATACAATGATGATCCAAAAATAATAGCTGCCACTGATATATCTCACAAAGCTTAAGAATATCGCGATAAGGGTTATTCCTGCAACCCGCCACTAGATGAAGGGCCGAACTAACCACCGAGCCGCTCCGAGTTTAAGATTGAGGAGCCGCTCAGCCTCGCCGAAACCGGTTAACGTTAGAATTATGACCCGAGCCTGGATCTAGAGAAGATTCATCCCCATAATTAAAAGTGGAAATCTACATTTAAATATCAAGCTCTTACTGATATTGACACGGTTGTGGTTGGTGGATGAATTCCAATATCCTCCAATTTCCACGAAATGTTATGAGCTATCAATTACAAGAAGTACATCTATATTGAGTATTCGAGCTACATAAAACTGCACAGAAACTCACCATTAGTTCCATAATGAATCAGACGGCCATCCCCTTGATCTGGGGAGGAAGACATCCGCCAGGTGGAAATCAAATACCTTGGCCACTCCATCACGAATCACAAAGTTTTGAGCTCTCAAGTCATTATGCGACACCCCATGACTGCTCATTACCTCGATCAATTTATCAACCAGCTCCCATTCTTCCTCAGTTTCCGGATGGCTTCCATCTAGATACTCCATCAGCATAAACAACCGTTTCCCGCCCTTCGCATACGTACACACTCCAATCTGAAGAATTCTAGCAGTTACAGGTTCCGAGTTGTGCTCGACGCTATCCAGAATGAAATGAGCTTTAATCTCGTTGAAAAATGATTCTATTCCTTCATCCGTCAGAGGAATCAATTTTAGAATCCATGTTGTGTTGGTGGCTGAGATTGTGGTGGAGGTGGTGGAGGTGCTGGTGGGGCTGATCCATGCCGTCAGACCGGTGGCCCGTGCGTCGCTTGATGCGGCGGAGGTGGTCCTCTTGACGCTCCAGGGTATCCATACGGTATCAGAGCCTTCCTTTATTCTGACTTTGAACACATTCGAATGGTATTCTTGCCCGTCCTGAATAACTTTCTCAATATAGAAATCCTGCTGTAGGTCTCTATTGTCAAACCTCCAGCCATACTCGGCTACTTGATGTTCTATAATTTTAGTGCGTTCTTTTATAGCACTATCCAAATCCTCCGTAAGCTTATTGCACAGGTCTTTCAACCGTGCTTCAGGTCCATCACTAGCATTCCTTCTTTCTTCCATACTTTTGTCAAGTGTCGCCATATCAGTATCATACGTTTCCTTCCGCATCTCCGCCGTCATTTTTATTCGCCGTTTCCACATTTTCATCGTGCCTGGAGTAACGTCTTCGATCAAGTTCAGAAGAACTGCCATGATATCTTGGACAAGGTCGGAATCATATTCATTCGGCCGTGCCCATACTGCATCACGCACTGTTCGTGGGAATTTGTCATAATCTTTGAGGTTTGTAAAAGAAGTCGAAACGGAACGAGCATTGGATTTGTCTTTTTCGGCCGCGGCCTTTATTTTGTGAGAGCGATTCTCAATCTTTTCCCATGATTTATTGGACTGATCTTTAGCAATGCGGGACATAATATGCCCAGAAGGATCGAATGCCAGTGAATTGGGACTGCCGGCGAATGCATTGCTTTTCAAGCTTTGATCCATGGCTAACTCAAATGTTATTCTGGCGTTTTTTTTAAGATCCATTCCAGTCCGTGGCATCGACGTGCCATTGATTGCATAATCAGCTTTGATAACCTCCAAAAATTCTTTGCAACTTTCATGAATTTCTTTTTCTTGAGCCGCGATTTCCTTGGCATACCCCATAGCATCAAGTCCACCTCGAATCATACCATAGGATATATGCTTACTCTCACCCATAAACAACGCAATGTACACGTTCTCGAATCCTGTCTCTGCCTTTTTTTTCCTTCGCAGAACAAGATATCCCGCAAGGTCAGGGTGTAATTTGCCAAAGTGGTCCATGAAACTCTTTTTAAGTTGCCTTGTGAACAAAGTGGGTCTGATCGTTGTTTCTCTGTCAATAAGTAATCCCCTTCCCATGTCTGATTTTTCAAGCACCGAATTAATAATATCTCCACATACTACCCAAACTCCGGCGATATTCTTTGTACAATCTCTTTCATTGAGCAATTTGGGTCTATCCACTATTAATGGGAAATATAAGGTCAGGCGACTAAGCAGGTCCTTCATTTCATTCTTCAGCTCACTATCATTTGGACCTATTGGAAAGGCCAAAAACTCTTTGGGCAACTCCGTGGAAGTGAAAACCTCATGATTCTTCCCAAAACCTGCGCGATTGAATGTCGACAGTGGTGATTTGGCCCCTACTTCTTTCGGGAATAAGGGAGTTGCAGATGTGATCGTCCCCGCTGCAATCATTTTGCTAGAAGCCTTGCCGAGTGTGAGGTCCTTTGGAATGTCTCCCGGGTCAAGTAGCATATTCTTGTATATCAACGGGAAGAAAACCGCTGAAAGCCAATGCTTCTCACCAGAATTGAGCTTATCAAAAATTTTCTTCACCAGGTTCTTTCTCAGCAGTATTTTCTCCTCGGAATCGCTTATGGCGACCATTGGCCGCATATTACACTCTTTATAGGCATAATTGCTAGGGAAGATGAATAGGCGCTTGGTATCCATAGGGCGCAAACTTCCAATCAATTCCCCCAATGTTCTATCCGCGTTAGCAACAGTCCGGTATCTGGATACATACATGGTGCCCTCTTCCTGGGTAGCATTTTGGTCCTGCTCTTCTTTCTGTTGATCTCCACCATGTTCTATCATAGGCTCCTGAGCTGTGGGTTTAACACCTCCATCTTTGTGATCATCTGGCTTTCTCTTTTTTGTTGCCTGAGTTGAATGACGACTTGCCGAAGCTGGCCTTTTTTTTGGTGTTTTCTCTGGCTTTTCTCTCTCGTTTTCTTTTTGCTTGTCTTGTACTTGTGATCGGGTGACAGCCATCGATACTACTAGTATTTGATATGAATAGATAGAGACAGTCGGGCCACAACGACAGTACAATCCCCTTTCCAGCAAATGATATGACAATGAATCAAATACGGATCAGAAGATACTGCGTTTATTCCAAAACAAACAAACAACAAGAGTTGTAGTGGTGGTAATTAGAAGACGCTCGCTTGACGTTTGGGCAGCGCAAGCCACGACTCGGAAGAGATAGAGAGAATAATCCGACCCAAAGTATTAGATTCGACAACTTTAGGCTTTACGCTTTACCCTGTATATATAATCTAATTGAGCATTTCATCATTAAATTGCGAAAAAAAGCTTTCTCGGCTTTAGTTACGACCTGAATGGTCCTTCTCACAGCATCAAATAGCACTAAGTTCCTCGTATCCAGCCGCTCGTCGCATTCACAGGAATCTCTAGCGACTCATATTCATACCTGGTAGCTTATCCGGGGTACCTGTGTTGTTTGTACAATGCAGTTTCTCGGTATTATCGGCAGTACCGCCATCATTTTAAGCTGCAAATTCAAATTTCAAAATTCCATTTTTATATCTTTAATTCAACGTTACAGTAAACCCAAGTCCAACTACCACATGAGGATCTCGAACAATAAGCTCTCCGTTTGAACCTTTAATAATATCTACCTGCCAAGATTTGCTACCTTGACGAACTGTTGCAGTCTTACCAGCAGATTTCAGTCCAACCAAAATGATCTTTTCCACATGAGATTTGCCAAAGGTTTCCTCACTATCAACACCCGTTGACGTGAATTTTGTCCCATCGAACTCAAAATTTCTCAGCAAATACTTGCCCTTTTCATATTCATAACTAATGCCGTCATCGGCATAAAGCTCACCAGAACCAGTCCCCTTTTTGTCCACTGCAACAATAATAGTATAAGGATCATACTTTTTGAGTTCAACAGATCTTCTTGGTCGATCTCGTCGAACATGGATATGGCCACCTCTCATCAACATTGGGATTTTCTCCAACGGAGTTTTAATCGCATGATATCCTTCACCTTGGAAAACATTGTAGTTGTCATAATCGTAATAAACGGCAGAGTCTGGAATATAAATATGCACCTTCTTTGCACCTTCCTGTACAACCGGTTTCGCAAGAATGCCAGAATCACCAACAAAGAATTGGTCATCCAATGTATAAACCTTTTCATTCTCTGGCGCCACGTAGTACATTGGCTTCAAAACCGGAGACAAGTCAACCGAAGCTTTGTGGAAAGCAGTGTACATTGTTGGTAGCAATCTGTATCGAAGCAAGATGGCATCTCGAGCAGTGGTGTTATAAGGTTCACCGGCAATCCAAGGTTCTCTTCTCTTGGAATCGATATGAGCATGAGCTCTGAAAAATGGATGGAATGCGGCTGTCTGATACCATCGAGCCAACAATTCTGGGGATGGGTCACCGAAGAACCCACCGACATCAGCTCCAGCAAATGGCATCCCTACAACCCCCGAAGTCAGCACCATTGGAGTGGCAATTTCAAGGTATTCCCATTTGGCCATGTTATCACCAGTCCACATTGGACCAACTCGTTGCGATCCTGCAAAATACGACCGAGTAAGGACCAGTGGACGTTGCTTGTAATTGTATCGCTTTTTCATTGCTTGCAGAGTGGCATTGTGATATACCATACCCCAGACATTATGCACATCTCGGTGTTCCCAGCCATCATGATGCAAACTATCTTTGAACATGGTAGTCTCTGAACCACTAAACACCGAAGGTTCATTCATATCATTCCAAATATGCAGGTTTTCAGCAGTGCCACCGAGTTCACCTTCATGGCTAAATAATTGATCCCACCATTCTTGAGATTCTGGCACCATGGAATCAATCCAAACAGACTCACCAGGCCAACAATGTCCATAAAACAGTTCGGCTTTATTATTCTTGATCCCGTACATACTCCCTTTAAGAGATTTGACGACATCATAGTTGTCAGCTACCTTGATATGAGGGTCGATAATGGCCACCAGCTTTCTACCAGTCTTGTCCATCTTTTTCATCATACCAACTGGGTCAGGGAACAGAGCCTTATTCCAAGTGAAATACTTCTTTTCCTCAGTGTATTCAATATCCAACCAAATAACATCATATGGGATACTATGCCGGTCAAAGGTATCGTGGATAGCAAGCACATCTTCTTCTGAATTATAATTCCATCGGCATTGGTTGTACCCAATGGCAAACTCTTGAGGCATCGCTGCATTACCAGTAACCGCACCGTATTGTCGGGTGATCTCATCAGGTGTATCACTTAAAAACACAAACACGTCCAGTAACCCAGTTTCCGAGATCCAGTGACTGGTAGTGTCTTGTTTTGATTTGGTAATATCAACATATGTATCTGCTGAATTTGCCCAGAAAACACCAGCAGATCCATCCTTCTTTTGAGCAGTCATGAACGGGATAGAACCATACATTGGCATTTCACTATCGGTTTCGTATTCAAAAATGTCAACATTGAACAATCGATACGGATCATCGTGATTACCGCTACCGCCACGAGTCTCCCGTAAAGACAAACGGTCTGCATGCTCTGGGATACCAAACACATGCTTATAGCCCTTGAAAAGAGTATCAATAGCCACAGCTTCAGGACCTCGCGTTTTCTTGTCTTTATGGTTGTCAAATTCATCTTCCCAGAATCCATCCTCGATTTCCAAATCAGACACGTGTTGTTTGATAGTATCTCCTTCAATTGGTCGATAGTGTTCATAGTTCAAGAAACCTTGGCCATTGAGTTCGACTTGTGGTTTATCGTGCCTAGAGTACGTCACCTTGAGAGGGTTGTATTGCAACTCTACTGAATTGCCGTCGCCATACTTGACAACCACAGAATCTTCCTTTTTTGATACTTCAATCGACCCAAGCTTTAGATCATCAACAAAAGAGTATTGTGAAATATTGTATCTTTGCTTGCTTACCGATTCGTGACCAAAAATTTCGATATCTCCATCCATTCGCTTCTTTTCGTCAAGGGATAATCGTGCGCCTCCTGTTTCGAGAAAGCTCAACGTTAATGGTAATTCAACTTTGATGTCATTAACTGTTTTAACTACCATTCCTGATAACTTCCCATCGTCAATGACAATGCTGCTAGGGTCGACTGCATAAGGGCTCTTCCAGCTGGCATCTTTTGCTGAAACTTGATCAGCATAATGCCGATTTCTTTTACAAAATGGGTTTTGATCGCATGTTTTGAACAAGTAACGTTTGGCACCGGTTACAGGTTCTATAAGAACCAGTGCAAATGTTAAGAGTGACAACAGCAACAATCGCATCTTCTAAACCGCTGGGCTGTTGAAATCGTGTGTCGAGTGTTGTTTGAGATGCGTCCCCCCGACCACGGACGATTTGCTGTCATGAAAAAAATATAAGGCCGTGTATCAGCTGGGAGTCGAAATGCTGGAAATTCATTTGCAGTGCTCGCAACGTAAAGAGAGACTAGAGAGAGAATATCGATTGGACTAATTGATACCCTGAAAATCAAGAGCTGAATCTGCTCCAAAGACACAATTCTGACGTAGATCATGGATCTGCCTTGCTGTGAAAAATAAAAAAAAGCCTCGGGGCTTCGCACCAAGAGCCGTATAGCTAAAATTTTGTATCACCAACTACAATACAAATAAGCGATTTACTTCTCATATATTCATATATTATTTGCAGTTCGAAGTCCAATTCATTCCTGGTACGTTACTCTCAATTTTTTTATTTTACGCTATCGGTTTTGTCCATCTCGCGTTTCTATCGCACTCCCAAAGCCTGCGGCATCATCATCTCTCCTTCCCCCTTCTTCAAAATGTCGATGCTAGTCAAAGATCAACTATTTGTCATTTCAGGCGGCTCCCAGGGCCTGGGTGAATCTCTTGCTAAGGAAATTGTTAAACAAGGTGGCCATGTCGTGGTGGTTTCCCGTACAGAATCCAAACTGCAATCTGTGGTGAACAAGCTGAAAAAGTTGAAAGTGGACGATGATCAGCGAATTTCCTATGTTGCAGCGGATGTATCCAAACCAGCAGGCGCGATCAGTGTATTTGAACAAATCAAAGAAGTTCCTGATACCGTTATTTGCTGCGCAGGTGGTGCTGTGCCAGGTCTGTTCATTGAAATGGAGCCCGAGACACTGGAAAGCCACGTGAATATCGTTTACAACACCGCGTTACAATTCTCTCATGCAGCATTAAGAGCTATGACCAAAGCAGATATTTCGAAGAAACGTCATTTGGTGTTTTGCTCTTCGGTTCTAGCGCTGTTCTCTTTTATTGGTTATGGGTCGTATGGACCTGGCAAAGCCGCAACCCGAGCTTTGGCGGATATTCTTCGACAAGAATGCATTCCTTACAATATCTCTGTTTCTAATATCATGCCAGGTAATATGGCTACAGAAGGGTTTAAAGAAGAAGAAAAGACCAAGCCGGAAATTACAAGACAGATTGAAGGTCCCTCAGAAGCCAAAGACCCAGACCAAGTGGCAAAACAAGTTCTTAATGACTTGAAGAAAGGTCGCGAAATGATCTATACCGACTTTGTTGGTTGGGCTCTATCAGGCATAATGCTGGGTGCTTCTCCCCGGACTCTAGGCTTTTTCCAGACCATAGTATCCATCATTCTCACAATCTTCGGTCCAATTTGGTATTGGGTAATTCGGCGAGACATTCGCAACTATTTCGACAAGAAAAAGTAGGTGGTAGTAGTTAAATACATTCGATAGTTTATCTCTATTTGTTTTCATATCCCATGACCCTATATAACCATCCAACAGTTCGTGTTACTTCTTCATTCCACAAATCCTTTATAGTTTCGCTGATGTCGCTTCGAGAGCTGTATTCAATAACATTTGGATAATAAGGCTTGGGTTTGCCGATATTATCTATTGTTTCTTTCGATTCACGCAGGTGACCAGAGATCCGTGATGAGTTGTTTCGAAATTCTCGGGCTGTAAGATATGCAACTGAAGAAGTGACCGTTACTCCTATTGAATTGTTAGTTTTATATCTTCAAATATCGTAACATACCTCCAAGAAAACTCAGTACTCTGATCATTTTTGATGAGTTTGTTTGTTACTGGTGATAGTTTTTGGCCAATGGAAATTGTCAAGTGGCCGCGCATTCACTTTTTTTCACCCGAATTTAAAAAAAACCACAGCGACAAATTTTTCCAACGCTCCAAGATCAAACCCACCAAATGCCATACAGTAGATACCTTGGACGGACAGCCACGCATAGAAAAAGTCTGCTGCGTAATCTGGTCACAGATTTGATCAATTACGAATCGATTACGACTACTCACGCCAAAGCAAAAGAAGCACAGAAAGCTGCAGAAACGTTAATCACTCTGGCCAAAAACAGATCACCAAATGTGCGAGACGCCAAAATTAGAGCACACGATAGCATATTCCAACCAAGCGAAACAATTCCGAAACTCTTTGATGATGTTGCTCTAAGATTTAAAAACAGAACCGGTGGTTATACCCGTGTTTTGAAGCTAGAATCTCGACTAGGTGATAACGCTCCGCAAAGCATTTTGGAATTGGTAGGAGGTAAACGAGACATGAGATTTGCAATGACAGCAAGAGTAGTGGCAAGATTAGAACAACAAGGCTTGCCATTGGATAAGGTTACTCAGAAGAATGTCAATGCAATGCTGAAAGCTCATTCGGAAGAAGAATTTCGACAAGAGGTCGAATTTATGAAGAAGGAGTTTTACGATACGGAAGAAAGTATTGCCAATCGACCACCTTTGCATGAACCAAGCAATAAGGCTCCTATCAAAGTTATTAAGAATCCATTGCAGACTTAAAATTAATTACGTTGTACATAGTCAAAAAAAAAAAAAAAAAAAAAAAAAAATTG
>JAKTPN010000337.1:479501-510609 GCA_030557665.1 Blastobotrys apis
GGAAAAAATAAAAAAAAAAAAAAAAAAAAAAAAAAAGATTTCGGTAGATGTAATTTTTAATTTTTTTTTCCCTTTTCTTAAGATTATCCTCGAACTTTTATCAGCGACACCCTGCGATGTATACAGAAGGAGAGAGTTTGCAGATACGCAAAGATCTTATTGCTTCTAGGCCAGATGCTCTGAATATTGAAGAGTAAGTGTTTTTCGAGAGATGACGCAAAACTAACGATAGAAAGATTTTCAAGGTTATACCAGCCGCTGATAGATTCGGTTTTAGAGTCAGATGGTGTGGGTGACATCCGGACAACTGCAACGGATACGCTAAGTGTATGGCTATTGAGAGCATCTCAGTGTAAAAGCTCTATAGTTCTGGACCTGGTTAGTGATGATGATGTGAATAAACTGGTAGATTACGTTATGGATTTTTGGACGGATAGTGGGGCTGCATTGGCGAACGCGTTGAAAGACTTATTTCGTAAGCTGATCCATTTGATTCATAAAGCTCGAGGGGACGACAAGTTATTAGATCAATGTACCGATAGAGTCTTGGGGGTTCCTAGAAATATGCGTGTGCACTACGTTATGATGGAAATATTGATCAAGAATGGGCAGGCTGGGTACCTTATGGACAAATCGCCAGATTATCCAGAGCAGATTTTAAAGCATATCGGGGCTAATGGACTTGCAAACCCAATCAGTGTCTGCCTCTACGCATTATGCAACAATTTATACCGCGTCATGAAATTTGAAAAATGGGTAGATCTATGGGCAGATCCAGTCCGACGGGTGCTCGATGATAGCAAGTGTCGACATAACATTTTGACGTACTTTATGGGCTCAATTTTAAGATACTGTCCGAAGTCGTTTCCTCGGTTTATCGGTCCATTACTTGTAAATGGCGATGATGCTGATGAGGAAGCAATGACGATATTAATCGGATGTCTTAAACTGGGCCAAGAGCTTAATATTGATGTTCACAAGTCAATCAATCCGGGGTTGTTGGAGGGGCTTATGAGACATAGTTCAAGTTCTCTAAGAATTGGCGGGTTTTCACTACTAGTATCGAGTGCCCAAACTTCCAAACCAGTTGAAAACTTTGCGTATGATATGGTGATGGATAATATTGACAACCTACTGATTGATCCGGATGCTGGACATCGAGGTCAAATCATTGCGATTACTCGTCAGTTTATCTGGCGTGTTCGTGCCTACGCTTATGCGGTTGCCCGAGATATGAAACGAAACCATGCTCCATTAGAAGATCAATTGGCTAGAGCTCGGCATTTCATGCAGCGGTTGTTCGACTATGTTAAAGTTCATTTGCAACCGGGAACACCATACCATAGCATGTTTTCTGCAATCCAGTTGTTAGTGGTACTGGTTCAGTCTGGATTGGATGATATTGTTGACAGTAGGCATTTGGAGAAAAATCACATTCCATTCCCATTTAGAATACCATTGTTTGGCGACGAAACGTTGACTCTTTTGGTGAATACGATGACAAATAACTATGACGACATTCGTGGTATTGCATCCACGATTCTGAACATGGCGCCGCTGCCTTTGGCATCATTGGCGACGACCAGACAGATCGACCAGCTAGCAGGGAAGGGTCGAAAAATGGTTTCCAGTATGAGAAGTCGAGAAGGCGATGGTGGGGCTCGAGTTATGGATCTCTGTTTCCAACTATATCAAGCTGATTGGCTGCGCTTCTTGGAGTCCCTTGTTGGTGACATTGAAGACAATCTGGTCAAGGCTGAAAAGGATTTGTCAGTTGCAGTACGTGAGAATTCGGTACACGGCTACTTTATGACTTTGAAGTTTATCTTTGAAAGGAACCCTGATGTCGATCTAGATTTGGTGCAACGGATCGTGTCGACATGTCATAGAGTCTGGCCGATTGCCAAGGATATCCTCTGTCACGACTCACCAGAGGGGTTTACCCCACAGGAAATGGAGACTGGGTTTGACCCAGAGCTTGAGACGAAATATGGACCGGCTAGTCAGGTCATTTCGAGTTTCTCCTGGCGGGCGGTGAAGGAATCTATGGCGTTGTTGAAGACCATGTTTGATGTACTCCCAGATAATTTACTTCCGGATGATGTTATTGTCAATGGAGGGAAGTTAATGATCACCCAAATGACTAATGTTCGTCATAAAGGCGCGTTTGCGACAGTCTACCCGGCGTTCATTGCATGTTGTAAGCGATGTCACAGGAGAAAATCACTACAGACTCAGCCTGGAACTTGGCTGAATGAGATTATTGGCGCTGTAACTGCAAACTCCCAGTATATTACCAGAAGGTCTGGTGGCTTACCATTTGTCATAACGGCTGTTTTGATTGCAGATCCCCAGCCGCACGCGGCGCTAGAAGATACATTTAGCCGTTTGCTTGAGATTGCACGGCTACCAGCGGAATCATCTGGTCAAGAAAAAGTCAATCTCCCACAGGTGCACGCTTTCAACTGTATCAAAACTCTGTTTACTGAATCCGACTTGTCCAAAATTGCCGGGTCGTTGGTGGATAGAGCGCTGGAATTGGCAATCTCGTCATTTGGGAATGTCATTTGGGCGATCAGAAATTGTGCTGTAATGCTGTACACTGCTTTACAGACAAGACTGTTTGGTTCCAAATCGGACTCAAAGACGTCTGCAAGGTTGTTTTTCACAAAATACAAGTCATTACGGGGTGTGTTGTTAGACCATTTGCATGAGCATATTCAACATCTTGATGATGTGACGCAGTCTGAGGGTCATGTCGAGAGTGTATATCCGGTATTGGCATTGCTATCACGGCTACAAGGGGTGCCAGGGTATGACGGTTTAGAAGAGTTCAAGGGATTGGTTATAGGGTGTTTGAAGAGCCGTGTATGGAAGGTACGTGAGATGGCCGCTAGAACGCTTGGGTCGTTGGTTACAAAAGAAGAGAGTGCCAAGTTTGCAACGAACCTACTTGACCAGGGATCAAAATCAAATCAGAATGCACTTCATGGCATTTGCTTGGCAATGCTGCAGTTAGACGTTGACCCTGATACGAAATTGCTAGAATCACGGTTCAAGGAATTCATCGTTGACAATCCGTCGCCGGAGACAGCATTGGCCTATTTCCGTGTAATGGTGAAATATTCTCCTGAATCCAAAGTTCTGAAGCGTTATGCGGAACATCTGGAAATGCCAAGGTTACGAGGGCTAAAGTCCAGTCAGAGAATGATGAAACAAGAGGTTGTACGGCACTTGCTGGAAAGCGCGAATGGCGAGAACTATATCGAAAGCCTGTTGTTTGATGATGCATATGAAGTACAGCAAGAAACAATAGCATACCTTGAAAAGTGTGGGACGATAGACGTGAGTACCGCCAACTTGTTGTGGAGATTGTTTGAAGAATCGCCATGGGATCAAGTTCGTGGGCCAGCAGTCCGTGTTTTCAGCAAAGTATGTGATAAAGTTGCGACAGAGAACAGTCAGCATTACTGGGACATACTCTATGAAAATACCAAGAACCCTGGGACAGATATTAATGAACCTTGTCTGGAATCCCTTGGATTTGTCACCAGTTTGGTGCAGGAACGGACTGGCGAATGGCTAACAGTGATCGGCCACTTTGCCGATGAAGAACAGGCGTTCCCCACACGTTTAGCGGCATTGAACTCTTTGATTGCTTATATCAAGAATACAGACACTTCTGATCCAAATGTGCTGATTTACCTATGGAAGTTCCTCAGTGACGACGACCCAGACCTTCGTGACGTTGCTGCGGAATTTGGTTCGGAGTATCTACAAATTGGCAAATCTGCGGTACCATTCGTCGAGAAGGAAATGCTTCAATATATTCATAAGAAATCAGGCTCGCAACAGCATATTCTATGGGCGTTGTTCATGGGCAAGGGAAGTTTACCCAGCCAGCTTCAAAGTTCATTACAACAAGATGACATGCTATTCACTATCGAGAAACAAAATCTTTATCGAAACGACCTCACACAACTGCAACAGGTTTTTGAACTTCTTGCCGCTGATTCTGTTAACACTTCTATCATCAACTGGGCAAAGGAAGGCGGAGCCGCATTGAAACACGCCAAAATCCACGGTGAAATGTTGGGTCCACTGGCGGATCCAAACGTACTACTCACAGTCAACCGGATCAAATATGCATTACAACTAGGTAAAATGTAAAAATAAAACAATTACTGAGTGAAAAGATCTGCTTTTTTTTTTTTCAAATTAATAATATACTTTTTTTTTATGAAATAGACAATGCCTCGTGCTTATTAACCGCCTGGGTCAAAACTTGGTTAGATCTGAAAGTCAACCCCTTGGTCTTTTCAATGACTTGTTGATAAACTGACGTGACTGGGTGGTTCATAATCACTGTACCTTCTGATTCATCAATCTTAGCGTCCATCTTTGAGTCTTGAATCAAGTTTGCGATCCATTTTTCACCTTGTTCTGGGGTCAAATTTAGACGTTGAGAAAGTTGAGCCACATCAATCCGTTGATGGATTCGGCAGTACAATTCAGAGACCAAATGACGAGCAGATTCCAAGAAAGAGTCTGCAATGTCGACCAAAAAGAAGTCAGATTTCAAAATAGCTTCTGCTTCAGACAACTTGGCTTGAGCTTCTTCAAAGTCGTAGTCAATATACAATGCTCGGATGAATTCAGTCATTGGGTCTTCATATTCGTACTTTTCTTGTCCAACCACTCGAATCAAATCCTTGAGTCGTCGTTGGAAATTGGATGAATTGTGACCACGGTTGATGGATACCACTGCGGCAACCAAGTACCGCAAAATCCATGGACAAGCAGCTTGAATAGTGCTGATGTATGAAGAAGAAAAGAACAAGTCGCACATTTGTTCTCGGCCGTGTTCATTCTTGAAGAATGGGAACAACGACCAGTGAATAATCCATGTTCGGTGGTGCAATTGAGTCAATGGATCAGCAAAAGACCGCTGGTCTACAATATCTCGCAATTTTTGCAATTCCTCCATGCTAGCTTCCCAATCGCTGGTCAAGATATCAGCTGTGAATTTACCCCAAGTTGCAGAAGCTACCAAAGATGATTCGGTGGACAAGACACGGAAATGATACAACAAATCCGATGCTGAATGGTACTTGCCACAATTGTATTGGAATTGACCAAACTTGTACAAGTCATTGATAAGATCAACAGTAACATCATAATTACTTTCCAAAAGCTTCAAGTTATGTTGTTTATCTTGCTTCAAACTTGCGAGCACTTCTGGGTTCTCCAATACACCCATCACCTTTTTAGTCGATTCTTCAAACTTTTCCAAAGTAGCCAAAATGTCGTCTCGCTTCTGAGTAAAGCTTTCTGGAGGCGTCTTACCGTCGTTTAATTCACACCATAATTCGCTAGTATAATCGGTCATGTTGGTATCCTTCAACAGGTCGTATTTCAGCTGAAGCAAAGCCTTGTCATCGTATAGTTCCTTGGCAGACAAGAAATCAACCAACGGGAAAATCAAATGCCGATCCAAGAACGGCATGAGTTTCTCCGTCAAGTCGTACTTTCGACTGATCTCCATTTCACTCATTATTATTGTTCTAGTTTTGTCTTCGATCAAAATGAATGGATACGGTTGAAATTTTTTCTTTCGTGCTGGAGTTTTTTTGAGTGTTCTTTTTGGGATCCAACTTTTTTTCACAGCTTCCGGGCAATAGTTTCCGTAACGGTATCTGCGGCTGAACACGTTGCCCAGGTAATCTAGATCAAAGATTGGGGGATGCGCGCGTTTATTTGGTGTGTGTTTTTCCAAAATCGCCCCCTTGGAAAGATATTTCTAGTAGACGACAATTTCAACGCGATTTTTTTTTAAAAAAAATAAACCTTTTGAATCACTGAAGCATTCGTATTTCGATTAGCTGATAATTTTTTGGGAAAGTGGTTCTATTAACTACGACAAGTAATGGATCAAGCAGAGAATAAAGGGCTGCTGATATCTACAGATCAGCTGGTAGAGTATGTAAGATCGGTTTGTACCGCATTACTAGGCGCCAGTTTGGCTGATTTGGACGCGTGTTTTGGTGAACGGTACAACACTTTTAAAAATGTGGAACGGGCATGTGCTATTTTTGCAGCTGATTCGAACCCATTGGTATTATTTGTTTTGAAAGATAGGGTTGAAGGTGATGGTAAGTTTTCCTGATCAGGCATCAGACATGTTGCTAACCCATGAATAGAATACACATTTAGATTAGATAATAAGTTGACGCCGGTAGAAGAAACGGTAGGCGCATTAGCGATTATCAAGAAACCAACTGCTTTAAACGACCATACTGGGTTAAGTGATCAATTGCAGACTGTCAACCTTCCTATTGAATCGGGCACTGATGGCAATGCATATGAAGTATTGCATTCGATTTTGCATTTCGCAGTGGCACCATATTTCGACACTTATTGCAAACCGGGGAAAGAAGATGATAAGAGCGGCGGTATTCCTACTACTAGAAAAAAGATTGCGGAGTTGGAAATGTCGTTTTTGCATTTGCAACAAAATGTCGACATTCCAGAATTGTCTTTGAGTTTACATCCGGAGATTGAAAAGGCATTGGAAAAATCTGGAGAGGCTGCACCAACTGTCGACTTGGTACCAAGTGACTTACTTGGTGACGTCAACTTTTTGAATTCTCTTCAGTCGAATGTGAATAGTTGGATCAAGAGTATTCAGGGTATCACAAGGCTTGACCGCGACCCATCAAATGGTACCGCCACACAGGAAATCAATTTCTGGTTATCAATGGAAGTTACTCTAAAGGACATTGAAGCGCAATTGTCCAGTCCTGGTGTGTCGCTAACCTTGGAGATTTTGCGGCATGCTAAACGATTTCATGCTACTGTGAGTTTCTTGTCTGATACCGGTATCAAAGAGGCTACAGAAAAAGTCGCTAAGTATAACCAATTGATGCGTGATTTCCCACTGGATGAGTTGATTTCTGCTACTAGTTTGGCGAAGATTGAACAGGCATTGACGCTGGTATTCAGCCATTTCAACAAAAAACTGCGAATTACTCCTTATCCAGTATGGCGAGCATTAGCTCTTGTTGAATCTATCTCTGGGGACCTCGATAGTACTTTGAGATCTTTGCTCAGTACAAAAAGGATCATGCACTTGGATTACGACTCATTGAACTCGACGATGAAACAAACGACAGACATTTTCAATACCTGGGACGAATGCTTCAAAGAGTTTACGAATATCGCTAGAGAAGTTACACGAAAGCGGTCGGAGAAGTTTATTCCAATTCGAATTAATGCCAGGCAAACCAACACTAAAGAGCGACTGGAATATATTCTGGCATTCAGAACGCGGCATGAAGAGCTGCGGCGAACCTTGACTAAAGTTCTGGGCTCTCAAATTGTCGAAGCAAAGGCAATGCCTAGTGAATTCGAGGGGATTAATCCTTTGAGAGAAATCTCCGAAGCTTATGATTCTTTGAAAGAAGTAAATGCATTAGACACTTCCGAAGGTACGTTCCTCCTTTTTTTTTCTTTGGATAAAAAACTAACAATATAGATGGTATTGCCAATTGGAATGACGCTGAAAAGCTCTATAATGAACGGACCGCAAGGGTTGAACAAGCAATTATCGCGATGCTTCGAGACAGGCTAGCCACGGCAAAGAACTCGAATGAAATGTTCCGCGTATTCTCCAAGTTCAACGCATTATTTATTCGACCGTCGATTCGAGGTGCTATTCAGGAATATCAGACGCGGCTTATTGACAATGTCAAGGTAGATATTGCGTCTTTGCACGACCGATTCAGACAGCAGTATGCCAACTCTGAAGCTCATGAAATGTTTAAGTTACGTGATTTGCCGGCTGTCTCTGGAACAATTATTTGGATTCGCCAGATTGAAAATCAATTGGACTCATATGTTCAAAAAGTGGAGGACGTTTTGGGTAAAGGATGGCAAATGTATGCTGAAGGACAGAAGCTGCATGCTGAAAGTACTGCATTCCGGAAAAAGCTGGATACTGAGATGATCTATGACGATTGGTTAAAGTCTGTTTCAAAGAAGAATTTATCTGTCAGTGGATACCTGTTCCGTGTAGCGAAAAGCAGAGGTAATACCAATGTTCAATTTGACTTGCATGTGAATTTCAACCCAGCAGTGATTTTGTTGTTCAAGGAAGTAAGGAATCTGAATTGGTTGAAATTTCAAGTACCACACTCGATCACAAGCGTGTCGAAAGATGCTAAAAGAGTATATCCGTTTGCAGTGAGCCTGATCGACACGATTCAATCGCATTCTCAGGTGCTGAAAACGATCAGCGAGCATCCGGAAATTTCGTTATTGCTTCATGGATATGAGAACGAGGTCTATCAGTTGATGTCAAAGGGCGTGGTATTGAAATGGGAATCATTTGTTCATGCTTATGACCTCAAAGCGATGGCATTGGATCGAAATGTTAGCACAGAAAGCCGTCACGTCAAGTTTGTTCACAACTTGGATAACGCGGTCAATGTTCTCAAAGACAAGGTGAATCATTTGGTGAAGCTATACTCTAGTATCCGGAAATCTCTTGAATCATTGGCAACTTGCAAGTACTCAACCCAAACATTTACCCCGATTTTGGAATCCATTCAAGAAAATGTCGACAAGCTGAACCTTGAATCTTTTTCAAACGTGCAAGAATTTGTTGACAAACTCAACCGTCAAATCGAGCAGGTGTTGGTGTCCCGTTGCAAACGAATTGTTGAAACATGGATCGCGGCATTTGAGGAAAAGTCGCTATCTAAAGAGCTTGCTGTGCCACTTTCAACGCAAACTCACGAGTTGTCGTTGAAAAATCAAGTCATTTCATTGTCGCCGCCGATTGAAAGTGCGCGAGCCGCGTGGCTCCGCAATCTTCAGGGGAATATTGGCGCCGCATGCAATCTCAATAAAATTGACGCGACTCGGTTTAATATGAAAGTAAGAACACAACGTAAGCGGCGGTTAAGAGATACCGGAAGCGCAACCAAGTTTTTGGACATTCCGATGGCCATGTGTGACGATATATTGCGAGCTTATCAAGTCATGGAGAAATATTTGAGCAATGCTGAGGACTATCTGGGCAAATGGTACCAATTTCAGAGTTTGTGGGATTTGGAAGCATCGCGGGTTTACGGTTTCTTGGGCTCGGATATGAAGAATTGGTTGCAAATTTTGAACGAAATTCGACGAGAACGAAGCACTTTTGATACCACGGAATCTTCCAAGTTTTTCGGTTTGTTGAAGATCGATTTCCAACCGGTGCAAGCACGAATCAACTCGAAGTATGACATTTGGCAGCATGATATTATCCACAAATTCTCTGAGCAGTTAAATGTCCGAATGAAAGAGGTTTGTTCGGAGATGGAGACTTCGCGAAGGGAGCTGGAGAAGCAAAGTCTGGATGGGTCGTCTACTGAAATGGCAGTTACTGCGGTTACTACTGTCCAGGCGTGCAAAAATAATCTAGAACGATGGGAAAAAGAAGTCAGTTTGTTCCGAAGTGGGCAAACTACTCTATCACGACACCGATTCCAGTTCCCAAGCAAATGGTTGTTTATTGACCAAATTGACAATGAATGGGCAGCGTTGAAGGAAATCTTGGCAAGGAAATCCAAGTTGATTGACGACCAGATTGATGCTATTCGTGCACGAGTACAGTCGGAGATGAAACGGTTGACTGATCGAGTTGATTCGCTGGAAAAGCGGTGGCAGGATGAAAAGCCGGTATCAGGTTCCATTGATCCAAAAGTGGCGTTACAAACACTCAAAACTTTTGAATCCGAGTCTGAGTCAATTACAAACTCCGTCAAGCTGCTGGAACGTGCGTCAAGTGCATTAGAGTTGGAATTCGAGATTGGGCCAGGTCCAGAAGCTATTGCTGAAGAGGTTCGTGATTTCAATTCTGTTTGGGGCGCTTTGGATTCCGTATGGAATTCCCTCAAAGATCTTCGAGATACTCCGTGGGCAAGTGTTGTGCCACGAAAAATCCGGCAAAACTTGGAAGCGTTCGTTCAGACGACCAAGAATATGCCAACAAGAATCCGTCAATATTCTGCGTTTGAGCATGTACAGAACCAGCTAAAGAACCTGATCAAGGCGAATAGTATGTTGTCGGACTTGAAAACAGAGGCTATCCATGAACGTCATTGGACGACTCTATTCCGAGCATTGTCACCAAAGAAGCGTATTAGCTTGCAGTCGATGACGCTGGGCGATGTTTGGGATCTGAACTTAACGGTAAACACAAAGCGAGTCCAGGATGTAGTGTTGGTTGCCAACGGGGAGTTGGCATTGGAGGAGTTTTTGAAACAAGTGAGAGAGACTTGGATGGAGTACGAACTGGAATTGTTCAACTATCAAAATGTATGCCGGTTGATCAAAGGATGGGACGATTTATTCCAAAAGTGTAGCGACCATTTGAACTCACTCCAAGCAATGCACCATTCTCCGTATTTTAGGGTATTTGAAGAAGAAGCTCGGCAGTGGGAAGAAAAGCTGAACCGAATTCATGTGTTGTTTGATATCTGGATCGATGTCCAACGCCAATGGGTTTACCTAGAAGGTGTGTTTAGTAACAATACTGAAATTAAACATATTCTTCCAGTGGAGAGCTCCCGGTTCCAGAATATCAACAGTGAGTTGTTTGTCATCTTACGAAAAGTTTACAAGTCGCCGTTGGTACTTGACGTGTTGAATATTCCTAGTATTCAAACCTCAATTGAACGACTGGCGGATTTACTTAATAAGGTGCAGAAGGCATTGGGTGAATATTTCGAAAAGGAACGACAACGATTTGCAAGGTTTTACTTTATTGGTGATGAAGATTTGCTGGAGATTATAGGTAATTCTCAGGATATTACGCGCACTGAAAAACATTTGGGTAAGATGTTTGCCGGGATCGCTTCGTTGGACTATGATGTGGAATCGTCCACTATCAACGGGGTGCGCGCAAAGGAAGGTGAAACGCTAATGTTGGAGTCTCCAGTTTCATTAATCAAATTGCCAAAGGTGGTGGATTGGCTGTTGGCGTTGGAGCACCAAGTTAAAGTAACATTGTCCAATCGGCTCAGCGAAGCTATAGAGCAATTTAAACCTGCCGAATTTTCGGGCGATGAGTTTATGCAATGGGTACGTGCATTCCCAAGTCAAGTAGGTATTCTTGCTACTCAAGTGTACTGGTCAGCCGCAATCAACGCGGCGCTGGAAAATAGCTCATCCTTGGAAGATATTAAGAACCACCATGTGGCTCTATTGGGGCATTTGGCGAATGCAGTGTTGAAGGATTTGGATACGCTGGATCGTAAGAAATGCGAATCTCTTGTCACTGAGTTGATCCACCAACGAGATATTCTTGGTGCTTTGATCAGCAGCAATGTATCTCGACCAGACGATTTCAAATGGTTGAGTCAAATGTCTTTCTGGTTCGAAGCTGGCGCTGATCCATTAAACCGACTGACTGTTCGACAAGCGAATGCCGTATTTAATTATGGTTTTGAATACTTGGGTTTGCCAGATCGACTGGTGGCTACTCCATTGATTGACAAGTGTTTCTTGACTATGACGCAAGCACTTGACCAAAGACTTGGTGGATCTCCATTTGGGCCAGCAGGAACAGGTATGTTTAGGGTATTATTTGATGAAACTAACAAATTGCAGGTAAAACTGAAGCTGTCAAGGCTTTGGGTCACGCATTGGGTAAATATGTGTTGGTGTTTTGTTGCGATGAGTATTTCGATTTCCAGGCTATTGGGCGTATTTTATTGGGTATCTGCCAAGTTGGCGCATGGGGTTGTTTTGACGAATTTAACCGGCTCAATCAGCATATTTTGAGTGCCGTTTCATCTCAGATTGAAAGTATTGAACTGGGATTGAGGGCGTTCAAGAATCAAGACGTTTCAGAAATCGAGTTGATTGGACGATCCTTTGAGTTAAATTCTGGTGCTGGTATTTTCATCACAATGAATCCAGGTTATGCTGGGAGAAACTCCTTGCCAGAGAACTTGAAGAAGCTGTTTAGAAGCTTTTCAATGGCCAAGCCTGATAAAGAGATCATTGCTGATGTGGTGCTGAACTCACAAGGGTTTGTCCATGCTTCGGAACTTTCCAATAAAATCGTCCCATTGTTTAATAAATTGGATGACAAGTTGTCTACACAGATTCACTACGATTTTGGACTTCGTGCGTTGAAGAACGTGCTAGTGACATGTGGTGGGCTGAAACGGTCGCGACTTGCGATTGAATCGGACGAGCCCCACGACGCAAATTGGGAAGCCGGGATTATGCTGCAAAGTTTGAGAGAAACTGTGGCTCCAAAATTAATCGCAGAGGATGTTGATATTATGAAGCGGTATGTGTTTTTTTTTTTTTTTGTTGATAACATTCGGTGAAGGAGACTAACAAATTTACTAGGATTGAACAAGAGTATTTCAATGGTGTGGAATACAAGAGCTTGGACCTGCAAGAATTGAAGGATACTTTAGCCAAACTCGCTGAAGACCGTGGATTGACTTGTTCAGACCAATGGCTGGAGAAGGCGTTACAATTGTACAGATTCCAGCAGATCCACCACGGTATCATGCTTGTAGGTAAAAGCGGTACTAGTAAGACCAGTGTGTATCGAACATTGTTGGATGCATTGCAACAGTTGGAACATGTCGAAAGTCAATATCACTTGATTGACGCCAAAGTCATGTCCAAGGACTCACTTTACGGTACTTTGGATTCGACCACTCGTGAATGGACTGATGGGTTATTTACTAGTACACTACGAAAAATTGTTGACAACCTGCGTGGTGAAGCGACTAAACGTCACTGGATTGTGTTTGATGGTGATGTCGATCCTGAATGGGTGGAAAACTTGAACAGTGTTCTCGATGACAACAAGCTCCTGACGTTGCCAAATGGTGAACGGATCGCGCTACCAGATAATGTTCGGTTGTTGTTTGAGGTGGAGAATCTGAAGTATGCCACCCCAGCGACGGTGAGTCGATGTGGTATGATTTGGTTTGGTGACGATACATTGACTTCTGAATTGCTACTGCAAAACTCTATACACGAGCTGAGAAACAGCAAGTTTGAAGAAGATGTCGACGAAGTTAAGGTTGCGGTTCCTGCTGAAGCTGCTGAGCTGCTCAATCGGTTGTTTAATACTGAAGGATTGAAGCTAACAGAAGTGATAGCTAAAGCTCAAGATTTCAACCATATTATGGAATTCTCGGTAGGCCGGTCACTAAGTACATTTTTCAGTTTGGTCAAGAGTGCTTGTTTCAAGATGCAAGTACATCTGGGGCAAACCCTAGATTTCCCGGCCGACCGTGACAGACGAGACAGGTATCTCATTCGGAAAGCTATTCTTGCATTGTTGTGGTCCTTTACTGGTGATTGTTCATTAGATGAGCGAACTAGTTTTGGGGAATATTTGCTGTCGTTACCATGTTTTGTGTCCCATGCCCCTCCAACTGCAAATCCGTTGGTGGATTATGATGTATCGGTGGAAGATTGCGGCGACTGGGAATTGTGGTTGGAATCGGTTCCAAAGGTTGACTTGGACACGCATGCGATTGTACAAACAGATGTTGTGGTTCCAACCGTCGATACGTGTCGACACGAAGCGTTGATTTACGGGCTATTGAACGACCACAAGCCGATTATTCTCTGTGGTCCACCAGGTTCCGGTAAAACTATGACATTGTTCGGGGCGTTGCGAAAGTCGCCGAATTTGGATGTGGTGGGGCTCAACTTTTCCAAGGCAACAACCCCTGAGCTATTAATCAAGTCAATTGAGCAGTATTGCGAATATAAAAAGACTATGAATGGTATTGTACTCTCACCGACTCAGATTGGTCGATGGTTGGTTGTGTTTTGTGATGAAATTAATCTTCCTGCTACCGACAAGTATGGTACTCAGCGAGTCATTTCATTACTCCGACAAATGGTGGAACAAAACGGGTTCTGGAATCAAGACCGTCAATGGGTCTCGCTGCAGAATATCCAATTCGTTGGTGCTTGTAATCCTCCATCTGATGTTGGCCGAAATGCAATGAACCTGCGGTTCTTGAGACATACTGCAGTAGTGTTCGTGGACTATCCTGGTGAAGTTTCATTGCGACAGATCTATGGTTCTTTCAATTCAGCAATTCTCAAATGTGTTCAGCCACTACGCGGGTATGCGACTGAATTGACCAATTCAATGGTTGATTTCTATATACGGTCTCAAAAGAGGTTCACCAGTGATGTGAGATCTCATTATATCTACAGTCCTCGAGAATTAACTCGGTGGTGCCGAGGTATTTATGAAGCAATTGTACCATTGGAAGACTTGAGTGCTGAAGGGTTGATTCGAATATGGGCCCATGAAGCCTTACGGTTATTCCATGATCGACTGGTGGAAGACAATGAGAAGCAATGGACGCATAACTTGGTGAGTGAAATTGCAGGGAAGTATTTTATCAATATGGATCTTCATTCTGCGCTGAAATCGCCAATTTTATATTCCAATTGGCTTTCCAAGGATTATCTCCCCGTTGATAGGGTGGAGCTGGAGAAGTTTGTCAAGGCTCGTGTCAAGACATTTTGTGAAGAAGAATTGGATACTCCGTTGATTTTATACGACGATTTGCTTGACCATGTGTTGAGAATTGACCGTGTGTTAAGACAACCGCAAGGTCATTTGATTTTAATTGGTGTTAGCGGTAGTGGAAAGGTATGTTTGAAGGTTTTATGATGTTTATGGAATGCTAACAAATTAATTTTAGACTACGTTATCTCGATTTGTTGCTTGGATGAATGGGCTGAAGACATTTCAATTGAGTACGACGCGTAAGTACGGTCAAGAGGATTTTGACGCGGATTTGCGTGGTGTATTACGAAGAACAGGATGTAATGGTGAAAAGATGTGTTTTATCCTTGACGAGTCGAATATTCTTGAATCTTCATTCCTTGAGAGAATGAATACGTTACTTGCTAATGGAGAAGTTCCTGGGTTGTTTGAAGGTGACGATTACACCACCTTGATGACTGCTTGTCGAGAAGGTGCAATGCGCCAGGGTTTGAACTTGGACTCGGAAGATGAACTGTACAAATGGTTCACGAATGAAATCGTTCGTAACTTGCATGTCATTTTCACCATGAATCCACCAGATTCCGACTTGTCATCTCAAGCAGCTACGTCACCAGCATTGTTTAACCGATGTGTGTTGAACTGGATGGGCGACTGGTCTGATCGAGCATTGCATCAAGTAGCTTCGGCATTATGTGACCGGTTGAACTTGGACAAGTCAGATTTCCAGATCCCTGATACGATCAAAACAATATCAGATCAGCTGTCTTTGCCAAAGAACTTCCGAGAGGCGGTAATGTCTGGTATGGTATTCACGCACAAGGCAGTTGTTGATGTGAATGGAGGTATCAAGACTACTCCTGGGGACTTTTTAGATTTTGTTGAACAATTTACCACGATTTATCAAGAAAAGAGTGAGGAGCTTGAAGATCAACAACGTCATTTCAATGTTGGGTTGGATAAACTCAAAGAAACCGTGATTAAAGTGCGGGAAATGCGGACTAGTTTGGCAGAAAAGAAGGCTCAATTGGAAGCAAAGGATAATGAAGCCAAGGAGATGCTGCGACAAATGGTTAATGACCAGAACGAAGCGGAACGAAAACGTGAAGCATCGATTGAAATTCAACATGCTTTGGATATACAGGAGAAGGAAATAGCAGAGCGACAAGAAGTGGTTTTGCACGATCTGGCTCGGGCTGAACCAGCAGTATTGGAGGCTCAACAGAGTGTTAGCAATATCAAGAAGCAGCAACTGACAGAACTGAGAGCCATGAGTAACCCTCCTGAAGCGGTTAAACTGACTCTGGAAAGTGTTTCTACGCTTCTCGGTGGCCGAACCTCGACATGGCGGGATATTCAGTCGTTTATCAGACGGGATGACTTTATTTCGAATATTGTTAATTTTGACAATGAACTGGCAATGACTCCTCAGCTACGAAATAAGATGGAAAATGACTACTTGTCATTGCCAAATTTTAACTATGAGCAAGTGAACCGTGCGTCAAAATCGTGTGGTCCATTGGTGCAATGGGTTATCGCTCAAGTTGACTACTCGTCCATTTTGGAACGAGTGCGGCCATTGAGAGATGAGGTCAATGCTTTGGAAGAAAAAGCCAATCAAACTAAAGCCCAAGCTGTTGCGATTTCTGATATGATTGATGAATTGGAAAAGAGTATTGAACAGTATAAAGATGACTATGCCCAATTGATTACTGAAACTCAAAGCATCAAGGGTGAAATGCAGAAAGTCGAGCACAAGGTGGAACGGTCAGTTAAATTGCTGGACAACCTATCCAGTGAAAAGACAAGATGGGGTGCTAGTATCAAGGAATTCCGAACCAAACGTGACTGCTTGGCTGGAAATTGTTTCTTGAGTGCAGCATTTGTCGCGTATGCTGGTTATTTTGACCAGCAGACGCGGAAGATGCTTCGTGATACTTGGGCTGTCCACCTTGAAGACTCCGGCATCATGTTTGAACAGTACCATAGTGTGTCTGAATATCTAGCCGGCGGAAAACAAAAGTTGCAATGGCATGAACATTCTCTACCAGCTGATGATCTGTGTGTAGAGAATGCCATCATGACTGAACGCTATATTAAGTATCCATTTATTATCGACCCAACTGCTCGGACTGTGGAGTTTTTGCAAAATGAACATCAAACGAAACGGAAACTCACCATCACAAGCTTTTTGGATGACGCGTTTGTCAAACATTTGGAAAGCGCGTTGCGGTTTGGTAATCCAATTTTGATTCAAGATGCTGAACACCTCGACCCGGTTATTAACCAGGTATTGAATAAGGAGTATAAAAAGACTGGTGGAAGAACTTTGATTACGCTCGGTCGTCAGGATATTGACTTTTCTAGCGATTTCAAATTGTACTTGTTGACGCGCGATCCGTCGGTGCAGATTGCGCCGCACGTATCAAGCCGGACTACAGTGGTGAATTTCACCATCACACGAAGCAGTCTGGAGAGCCAGGCACTGAACCAAGTGCTTCATGTTGAACGGCCCGAAGTTGAGGCTAAGAGGAAGGAAATGATCAAGTTGCAAAGTGAATATAAGGTGGCGTTGCGGCAATTGGAAAAGAGTTTGCTGCAAGCGTTGAGCGAGAGCGAAGGGTCCATTTTGGATAACGACGCGATTATTGATACCTTGGAACGTTTGAAGGTCGAGGCTCAACATGTGGAAGCCAAGGTTCAAGAAACTGACAAGGTTATGGGCACTATTGAACAAGTTATGACCGAGTATCGACCGTTGGCTGCACACTGTGGGGTGGTGTTTGGCGTGCTGGAGAAACTGGTAATGTTGAATTCTTATTACCAATTTTCATTAGAATATTTCTTGAAAATCTTTGCGTATATTCTTGAAGTGAGTGGTGACGGAAAGCAAGAGACGAACCGGGTGGAATTCTTGATCAAACAAATGTATTTGGAATGTTATCGACGAACAGCGCCGGCTATTTTATCAAATGATCGGCCAATCTTTGCATTGTTATTGGTATCACTGTTTATAAACTGTGATACTGAAAAGTTTGCAACATTGTTGTCAAAGGACTTTAACGGTGATTCGGGTATGTCTTACTGGGTAAACGAGAAAATAAAGCTAACAAGTATAGATGAATTTGAGAAATTGGCAAGTGTCAGGACCAAGCAACCAGAGAAACTATTGGGTGCTATTGATGGCATGTGCAGTAACCACTTCGGGCAATCATTGATGCATTCTGAAGATGATTTGCACGATATCGTCTACAACCAAGCGGATTCAGCTACGCCAATTGCAATGTGTGTAGCTGAAGGAAGTGATCCAAGTTTCAAAATCTCATTATTATTGGAGCGAACCGGTGCCAAGTGTGAGACTGTGGCTATGGGGTCTACAGAAGGTGAGGCAAATGCTAACAAGGCGATCCAATTGGCGTCTAAACGAGGATCCTGGGTGGTACTACAGAACGTTCACTTGTCACCTTCCTGGTTGGAAAACATGGCTAAACGGTTCAAGACTGTGAAATCACATCCTGATTTCCGATTCATTATCACAATGCAACTAGGATCTTTAGCTGTGCCTACTACATTGTTACGGATTTCACGGCTGGTGATGGTTGAAAGCGCACCAGGGGTGAAATCCAGTATGCAATCAACCTTTGGCGGGTTCCCTCCGCAGAGGATCTCCAAAGCTCCAGGTGAACGGGCACGACTATTTTTATTGTTGGCATGGATTCATGCCGTGATTCAAGAACGGTTACGATTTGTGCCGCTAGGGTGGACCAAACGATACGATTTCAACGATTCTGATTTTGAAAGTGGTACACATGTAATTGATACCTGGGTTGACTTTGTGGCTGCATCGCGGTCCAATGTCGCACCGGGGGCAATCCCATGGGAAGCTTTGAGAACATTGATCGCAGATACGATTTACGGCGGCAAGATTGACCATGACGGAGATATGTCGACGCTTCGTGGTATTGTATCCCAAGTAATGACGGTTGATGCGTATAATATTGACTTTGCATTGGTTAAAGATGGTAGTGTTAAAGCCCCAGACGGTGGATCACTTCAAGAGTTGATGCCTTGGGTTTCAAATCTGCCGGATCGCGAACTACCTACTTGGCTTGGATTGCAACCGGATGCTGATGAGGCTATGATGGCTATTGATGGGAAGAGGATAGCAAGTGATAGTTGTAGGATTCTTGAGTGTTTGTAATGTAATTTTTTTTTGTGCGTGTGTGAAGATTAATTGATATGATATTTAAATTTAAAGTGATTGTTCAACAACGCGTCGGGCAGTTTGAAATTAATTTTCTACGCGACATCTCCTCCTGATCCCTTCCCAACTATAACGCGATTTAATTAAGCATGGCTGATGAAGTACTGTACGAACTGGTATTTGGTGAAAACCAAGTGGTATGTGTGTTTTATTCAATTTTAAGTACAGGGTCTAACATTATTCTAGGTTTCATATCGGTTGTTGAGCAGGAAAATCAAGTGTCATGTTAACAGTGCCAAAGAGTACCTGTGGCAATTCTACAAGAGTAATCCCGACAAGGTATCAGCATCATATGTGGTGACCGGGTTGAAAACGGTGAATGATATTATTACAAAAGGTAATAGCGATAGTGATGGCGATGTTACGATGACAATGAGCGATAAAAATGACACTGTACCAAGAGAAGTGTTTGCATTGAGCTTTGCCGAGACGGAAAAAAATTTGGATGGTGTGAAAAGCGGGTTTAACTCGATTAGATCGATCCAAGTCTACAGCGTAGCACCGGCTGGTGGTGAAAAATCTGCTAGTGATGATATTGCATTAGATACAGATTCTGCTGAAGTTTCAAAACTGGGCCGTGAGTTGACACTAGATGAGCTTTATGGGACGATCGGGGTGATCAAAAACCCGAAAATGACTGGAGAATTATGGGCAGCGAGGTCCACTGCACAGCAACAGGTCGGTTCTTCTAGTACTAAGGCAACAGCAGCTCCTGCCAAAAACACAAAACCCGAGGTGAAACAAGAAGTAAAGCAAGAAGACAAGAAGGAACCAGTCGCGGCGGTAAAGAAGAAGGGCGATTTGGCAAGTGCATTCAAAAAGTCCAAACCAAAGGATCCAGAGGTGGAAAGAAAGAAAAAGGAGGAAGCAAAGAAAAAGCAAGAGAATGCAAAGAAGGCAGAATTGGAAAAGAAGGAAGCAAAGGAAAAGCAAGAAAAGGCGGAACAGGATAAACTGAAAGATCTGTTCTCAGACGATCAATCTGACGAAGAGATGATGGATGTAGATGAAAAGCTACAGGCAGGAGATGAAGAAAAGGCGCAAATGGATGTGGAAATGGCTGAACCTGAACCCGAGCATGAACTTGATGAAGAGACTGAAGAGCCTGTCAATGCAGAGCTGCAGGATGAGGAAGAAGAACCAGAACCACAGCCAAAGGCAGAACCACGTAAAGGCAAAAAGAAAGTCCAGCGAATGGTCACGAGAAAAACCAAAGATGGGTTCTTGGAAACAAAAACTGTGGACGAATGGGTTACCGATGATGAAGCTGATTCCGCACCACGAGTATCATCCCGACCTCAAGCAAAACCAATTCCAAAACCACAACCGCAAACTAACAAGAAAACCGGCGGAGACAATAATAAAAAAAAAGGTGGTGGACCTGGTCAGCAGTCATTAATGAGTTTTTTCGGAAAAAAATAGTCTAGCTTTAATTTTTTTAGACATGATTTCCGTATTTAATACACCGAGCAATTGCCGATGATCCAACATTTTTCCCCACACTCTCCCGACAGTGTATTTATATCTTTTCCGCTACCCTTTGAAATTCAAATGCTTTCGTATCCACAATGCTACCAAGAACGCTAAGAAGAAACACATTTGGGCAGGTCCGACGGTTAAGTTCACTTGTCCGGGTCGTTGATGTATCTCCTAGGGACGGGCTACAAAACGAAAAGGGGATTATTAGCACTACGACCAAGCTTGAGTTGATCGACCGGCTGACACAAAGTGGAGTTAAAACCATCGAAGCGACATCATTCGTGTCTCCTAAATGGGTCCCCCAAATGGGTGATGCTAAAGAATTGTTTCCTCAAGTGGTGTCCAAGTATAAAGGTAACGGGGTGGCTTATCCAGTGCTCACACCAAATATCAAAGGGCTGGAAGCTGCTTTGGAATGCACAAATGGAGACCTGGAAGAGGTAGCTATTTTCGGTGCTGCTAGTGAAGGATTTAGTTTGAAAAACACGAATCGAACGGTCGAGCAAGGATTCGATGCGTTTCAAAAAGTGGTTGATTTGGCGAAGCAATCTGGTACTCGAGTAAGAGCATACCTGTCGACAGTGATTGGATGTCCATACGATGGACCAACGGATCCCAAACGAGTGGCGCAACTCACGCAACGGTACCTTGATATGGGGTGTTATGAAGTGTCTCTTGGAGATACGATCGGTATTGGCACTCCAGCGACGGTTCGATTAATGCTAGAAGAGGTACTGAAAACTATCCCTGCTGACAAACTCGCGATCCATGCGCATGATACATATGGCCAAGGTGTTGCCAATGTTGTACAGGCGGTCCAGATGGGGATTCGTACTGTGGACGCTTGTGTTGGTGGGCTCGGTGGGTGTCCGTTCGCTAATGGTGCGACTGGCAATGTTTCATCTGAAGATGTTGTGTATGCATTGCATGGATTAGGGTACAAAACTGGAATTGATTTGATGAAATTGTCCCGTACCGGTGAATGGATTTCGAGAGAGCTGGGACGAGAAAACGGATCAAAAGCTGGTAAAGCATTGTTGGTCAATGCTTCAAAGAGCGAATCAAAGTTGTAAATTTAAATTAAATTGTTTTTGTTCTCTGTTTTGTTTTTTTTCGTGGCACTCGTGGCACTGAAGCTGTCGTTTGACTCTTCGGTGCCACCGCCGCATGCGGCTGTATATTTGTTAGACCAGTGATAACCGGATCTTGCATAGTGTAATCTTATTCGGTTAATTGTACTTATTTCATACTTGAGTAGGTGTTTTTTTTTTTTTTTTGTTTTTCTCCGAAGACATTTCAAACCTGCATACACTGTTCCAGTGCGGCAATGCCGTACGGCATCCACACAGTACGCGCGCAAGTGGCAAAACGATAAACACCACTTTGGGACTTGTTATCGTTGCTATTCCTACGCATCTTCAGATCTCCTTTTCTAGACCAACAAACAAAAAACGATGTCTGACAAACAACCATTGCACAAACTAGGTCACGATATTCTGATCGATGAGGTTTTCCCATTTCTTGAAGAATCCGATATCAAAAACCTCAGTTTAACCAACAGGGAATTGCACGAATACACCCAAGATCCTTCAGTATGGCATGATCTGTACTACAAGACATTCGGCCTTCAACCAAACCCATTCACTATTTACAAGTGGCCTGAAATGTATCGATGGAGAAGTCAAGCTGGATTGTATACCTGGGGGAAACGTGCCGCGGGAAGATTGGGGTACAATGGAAACTCGGTGGAGGATGAATATAACACCCAGGCTGATGATCGTGAGTTTAGAGTGGAACCGGGGGTTTGTAAACCTAGAAAAGTTGATGCATTGGGTGATACTGTTGTCAGTGATGTCGTCGCTGGGGGGTATAGTTTCACAGTGTTGACCGCTGAAGGTAAGTTGTATGGGATTGGCGAAGTGAAAGAATATGCAGGCGCTTATCGAGCGAATCAACCTGTTCCTGGAGTGGTAGCATTGCCATTCCATCGAGTTCCAATTGGTCGTCCACCAAGAATCCGAATTGGCGGCGTGATTCATCCTGTCACTGAAAATCGGGTTCCTGGTCCTCAAATTGTGGATGGTGATAATAACAATCAAACAATCACCAACGCACCTGAAGACGGGGGCGACGGTGGCGAGGAACGCGATGATAATAGTGTTCCACCAAAGACTCCAATTGGAAGTTTGACATTACCACTGGGTAACTCTGATCGAGCTCGTCCAAAGGAATTGCATACTATCAATAGAGCCAAGTTTGTATCGGTATCCAGTGGCCGTCAACATGTCCTAGCGCTAGACGACAAGAACCGACCTTGGGTTTGGGATTGGTCGTTTGCTTATCCAGGTACACAATTGAAGATTAGTGAAGACCCTGATGAGACTATTCATAAACTTGTTGCAGGATGGAATTTCAGCTGTGCTTGTATTGAGAGCCAGGGCATTGTAGTTTGGTACAACGCTGGCGAATTGCAGCATACTGATTTCGATACCACCGATGTCAAATCTGTCGAACCGGTAAGATTACGAGGAACAGCATCGCTCAAGATTATGGATATCATGTGTGGTAACAGTTACGTTATTTATTTAACTGAAGACGGGGAATTGTACCGAGTTGATACTTCAAGCAAGGATACAATTGAAAAAGGAGCAGAACGATTACAAGGGTTTGAAAACAAACTTAAAGACGACGATGCGCAATTCATCAAACTTTCTGGAGCTTTCAACAAATTCGCTGCGTTTAGTGACAAGGGCCATGTCTTTATGGGTACTGGATCGGACTACACAGAGCCAAAGATTCTTCCAGAGTTGCAGAATGTCGGATGTGTCTCCATCGCCATGGGGGATCACCACAACCTCGCGCTTCTTCGTGGAGGCAAAATGCTTGCTTGGGGATGTGAAAGTAAAAGCTGTGGTGCATTTGGCCTCGGTTATCAACAGACAGTGCAAAACGTCCATGGAGCTCGGTTGGAATCTGCTGGGTTGGTTCTTGAAAAGCCAGTTCAAGTACCAGTTGATGGACATGTTCTAGCAATTGCTGCTGCTGGATGGCAATCCAGCGCAATTATCACACATGAGGATAATATAGTCAATTAACAACACTTAAATATACGATTTGTTATGCTTTTTTTTTTGGGGGGTTTTCGGAAGAGTTTAATAAGACGCTATAGGCCAGATTTAAAACAACTTGCCCTTTTCAGCCTTCTTGCCCTGTAAAAAAAAAAAAATTGTTAGTATCATATCGAAACCAATTAAACTGGAGAAAAACTTACCATTATAGCTCGACCGCCATAGAAAGCTGGAACTGCAACGCAGACCACTGTGAAGAGAGCATAGAATGGGTAAACCACGAGCTTACCTCGAGGATGTCGCAACCACAATGGAACGTGTGCGTTGGCTTGGTAGTACTTTTGGTAATAAGCGACCTTGTTTTCTCGGGCCTGTGATTGTTAGCGTCTTTGATTTGAATTGTATCTGGAGTGGTCCGTACCATGATGAAGTAATGTGTCTAGTGTAAAGAACAGTTTACTCGGAGTGTGCTAATTTTCCCTTTGGGAACAATGGGGTCATTTTTCTCACCAGCCAATCAGACGCGACCAAAAATCTTTTTGTCAATTGTCCCATTTTGCACCGCGCACTATTGAGCCTACTAGAATTACCATGGCAACCACAGCCAAAAAATCCGGTCTAAACCGTAACGTACTCAACTACCGGGTGACAAAGAGGAGAGAAAGAATGGAAATGCCAATGGGATCTTTGTAAATCAAAGATAGATAATTGATCCACATACCCGTGTAAATGAACTGATCAAAAAACAAATAAACAAGGAGGAGAGTAGCACCGGGTTAACTTTTTTGTTGAATGTTCGGACAATTCCGGGGTTATTGATCAACTTGTTAACAGTTGGTGGTACAAAGTGTTGGTATAAGTGCAAAGTGGGGGGCTGAGACACTAAACGGTGAGCCGCGCCAACTATTAGGAAACACTGGAAAAACCCAACAGCGTATGTCGCTCTAGTGCGGGTTTTGGTGCGTAAACAACTCCACTTCGGAAACTTCTACTACAGGAAAGCAGTCCAAGTTGCAAAGTTATCAAAGTGGTGAAATTCTCATCTGATTAATACGTCCCTCAAGAAGTCGTCATTACGCGCATATTACCTGTTCCGACGGCTGTGTGCAAAAGAAACTTGAACTATTTTGAAAAAAAAAGTATAAAAACACTGGGCTATGACCAAACTTTTCCTTCTCACCAGATCTTTATCTTCATTAGCATCTTCATCATCACATACTACTAGAACAATGGCTCAAAGAATTATCAGATTTGTTGCACAGGATGGGCAAGTTTACTACGGCGATGCCATCTTGCCATCCGGTCAAACCGATGCTCGACAGGCATCTCAAGCCAGAGTGATCTCTGGAGATATCTTGGGTGATTACAAAGTGTCAGATTCCGTGGTACCAATCCGGCGGCTGTTGTCGCCACTACCAGCAAATAAAGTTCCTACTGCACGATTCCTTGGGTTGAATTATAAAAAGCATGCAGCTGAGAGCAACATGGCAGTACCAAAATACCCAGTCTTGTTTTATAAGCCTGTCACTTCTCTGGCTGGTCCAGAAGATCCAATCCCGGTACCAAAGATCGCCCAGGTTGACAATGAAACAGATTACGAATGTGAATTGGTTGTGGTTATTGGCAAGGCAGCTCGAGATGTCGCCAAGGAAGATGCGTTGAATTATGTGCTAGGGTACGCTGTTGGTAACGACGTGTCACAACGGTCATGGCAGATCAAAAAAGGTGGATCTCAATGGGGCTTGGGCAAGATGTTTGATGGATGGGCGCCATTTGGACCAGCTATTGTCACTCGTGATATAGTTCCAGATCCTCAAGCCTTGAAGATTACAACCAAGGTGAATGGTCAGTTGGTGCAGAATGAATCAACCTCCGATATGATTTTCTCGGTGGCAGACGCGGTGTCGTTTTTATCGCAGGGTGCTACTCTACAACCAGGTGACCTAATCTTTATGGGTACTCCGTCTGGTGTAGGAATGGGACGAACTCCAAAATACTGGCTGCAGGACGGTGATGTTTGTGACATTGAGTTGTCCAATGTCGGTACTATTCGAAATGTTGTGCAATATGAAAAGGATAGACCAAAGTTGTAATGATCTAGACATCTAGACATAAAAAAAAGATTTAGAAAAAAAATAAAAACACATTAGAATAAGACTCGAAAATGCTACATGGATTCTGTTTGTTGTAATAAATTAGTAAGAGTAATTACTATCGTGGTCGTCATCATCAGAAACTTCAACATGCGACCCGTAATCACCGTCATCGTCACGAGACGACTGGTAATCTTCGCCAGATTTGTCATTATCTGAATAAACATGCGTAGAATCGTCATAAACATACTCCATCTCAGGATCTTCATCCATTTCTTCTTCATCAGAATCCACTACAAATGACCCACTGGCCATTGAATGGTCCATTTCACCACCATCTGAGCTATTCACGATTTCACCACCCTCTGGTCCTGAATGTTGGTCGTTATTGCCTGTATCGGTTGAGCTATCTGAAGAATCTGCTGGGGCTTGGACTCGGACTCGATAAGGTCCAGGGATTGCCCGATGCTGACGAATTACTTGCACAGATTCATCGCCTTCGTCCGATCCATTAGATGATTCATCATCTGATGCGATTATGCGACGCCTTGGCCGATTATTGTTATTATTCGCCACGCCATTACCACGGCTCTGCTGTTCCTCATCCCCATCCCCATCCCCATCCCCATCCTCATCCTCAATAATCTCTTCTCCATAGTCGACATCATCTTCGGTAGCAAAAAATACATGATTATGCAAAAACTGATTCAAAGTATCCCGAGGATCATTTCCATACTCTATTTCCCCTTCTGAGGACGCATCATCAGCAACCACAAATCCATCATCTTCGTATACATCATCTATACCACCGGCGCTAATATCTTCATGCTCCACATCGTCAGAATCACCTTCCCTTTCGTCCATACTATCATCAGCGTACCTCATACAATGATCACAAAACGTTCCATTCATTTCCCAAGCGCAGAACGGACATCTCGATACCCCGTCTTCTCGATCTACTACTGTTTGGCGCTCGTTGTCAAATAGCATCGGAAATGTCTCTTTATAAGTATCCATATCCTCTTGATAATCCTTCATCGCCGCCGTCCTTCCTTCATCGAAATGGTCTTTTGATTCTGGATTTGCTGCGACTATTCCACTTACCATTACCGCTACCATGTCTTTTATTTGACCCGATACTGCGGGTTTAGATCTCTGCCTTTGCCGACAGTTTGGACATGTTTTCGTCCGATCTTTTTTTTTAAACCATTCATATAGGCACTATTAATAAGACTTGTTAGCATCATGAAGATGTTCGAGGATCTTTCACATACGTTGTAGCAGTAAGTATGTCCACAAGATGTAACGCACGGACAATACATCACATCCTGGCAAATAGGACATATCATCGAATGTAACAGTTGGTTGAATACATTTCCAGTATCTTCAGCAGACTAAACAATGATAGGTTAGTATTGGTCGATTAGGCATATTACCAAAACTTACCAGCTGGTTCAACTCGCCCAACCCCAAAATATCTAGTGACATTGTCGTGTGGTTAAGAGTGGCGTTCCGGCGTCTGCGCCGTCAAAATATTTTTAGGGGGTCTTATACGTCCCACCCTACGCGTATCATCGAAGTAAAATAAACTGTTCATTTTTTTTAATATATATTTCACAATCTAGAGTTTATGTACTCAATTCAAATACTTAGCAGCATGTCTGACATGGTCTCCTGCGAATGAAGACATGAAAAAGTACGAGTGGTCATATCCTGGTTGATATCTAATGTTAACCTTTCCTTCATACTTTGATTCCTTTGCAGCTTCAGCCAGGTTTTCAGGAAGCAACTGCTTGCCGGTATAAAAGTTATCACCAGTGCCAACATCAATAAGGATATCAGGAGTTGGGCCGGTGTAGCCCTTGATCAGCTCAGTGGCGTCGTATTGAGCCCATTCTTCTTTAGAGTTGAGGTACCCGTTGAATGCCTTTTCTCCCCATGGGCATTGCGAAGGATTGGCGATTGGAGCAAATGCAGAAACTGATTTGTATGTGCCTGGGTTCTTCAAGAACAAGGTTAATGCTCCGTGTCCACCCATGGAATGGCCAGTGATAGACACTCGAGTACTGTCTAATTGTGGATATTCCTTGTATAAAGTCTCTGGGAGTTCCTTGAGAACATAATCGTACATGTTATAATGTTTATTGTATGGTTCCTTGGTCGCATTCACATAGAAACCAGCGCCGGATCCAAAGTCGTAGCTGTCGTCTTCACCTGGCAAGTTGCAACCTCGTGGGGAAGTATCAGGGTATACCATTACGATACCATTTTCAGCAGCATACTTTTGGAAAAAGCCCTTTTCAGTGCAGTTGTCTGGAGTACATGTAAGCCCACTGAGATAGTAAAGAACCGGGAATTTTTTGTTGTTTGAAGATGCGGAATCTACTGCTCCTGGTGGGAAAAACACGTTGGCCCGCATTTCACACCCAAGAGTCGCTGATTGATGGGTCACTTTACGTAGCAGACCTCCGCAGTTTGCAATTTCAGCTGTTACCTTCATGATTGTCGTTTTGTTGGTTGTTGTGAGGTGTGTCTTAAAAGCAGGAGTCAGAAATCAGAAGTCGTTCAAGTACAATGAATGAGAAGGGCGGGACTCTTGTCCGGGGGAGCAAACTACCAAACGCGGCAAAAATATGCGAGGTTTCGTAGACTCTGAAATTTTTTTGGTTTTACAAAACAATGCATTAAAAATTACGAATATATTTTATTTATCATTTCGAGGTCCGTTCTATCTTGAGTAACCCCCTTTCTGATTGCTCGATCATGGCTTGTCTATACTCTTTACATTGAGCAATCTGACTCCACAACTGCATGGAAAGCTCCACTTCACCTCGGCGGGCTGCGTCAACAAAGCACAGGACCAACTCACGGAAAAACACCGAATTCAACGCAATTGTTGGCTGTCCTGCACCGTCTAGAAGCATTCCAATTACATCCACTACTGATAACAAGTCTTGTTTCAATCGATGTGCTTTGATCAAAAGCTGCAAACTGTATTCGTCATGACAATGCGCAGTGATTGGCTCAGATAAACTCCTCTTGCAATCCAAAACATGAATCGCAGTGCCATAGTCTTTCTGCTGGATAAACTCTGCTGCCAATGTCGATCGATCTTGTATCGATAGTGTCTCTGGTGGATGCTCGGTTAATAAACTTTTGAGCCGCACCTCGAGTTGATCACTTTGCGAGTCTAGCTTGATTAGTATAATCTTCAAGCTCGCATCTGGGGTGTATTCATCAGCTCGCATCATTTCACAAACTTGATGCACTTTGTTGGAATGGCCATTCGATGCCAGTCCTCTTAGTACCGTCATATATACAGACCGTGGAGGTACAATGCCACGGTGTGAAAAGTCCTTTAGGATTTGAATGCCGGCTTCGGCGTTACCTTTTGATGCATTCTTTTGGATCTTATTAATCGCTTCAGCGACATAGTTCCCATGCTTATTATAATGCAATTCTTTAGCTGTCAGATTCTTGTTGACTGATTGCCTCATCAGGGATTTGGCAATGAGATCATTCAATTGCTGTTTATCGCCAGTGGCATTGCTATCCACAAATTGAGCCACATCAAACATACTATCCTGTTTGAACAGCATGAACCCAATAACATTCAATGCTTCACTATCAACTTTGAATCCACTTTTGGTTAAAGCACCGGTCGCAAACCCTAGTCCTTCAACGTCTCCGCGAACAGCAAAATACTTCATTGCTTGTATGATTGGACGCCTTTCCAACAGCTGGCGTCTTCTGCCTAATTTGTTGATATGCTTGACAACTTGTCGTTCATCACGGGTCATAATCGAATGCTGCAAATACACATGCTCTAATTCTGGAGATTTGCCAAATTTCTTATGCATCACATCGCGAATCTCTTCGTACTTTACCATATCCAAGTTCAACAAACACTCCATCAGCGTGGCACAGCTAGCCGGGCCCAGTTCTCGTCTCGAATTCCACCAGTCAAACTCTCGTATCAGCTCTTGAACATTATTGGCCAGCTTGCTCACTCCGATCAAGTAAATCTGCAACGTCTCTTCACTCGCGACTCCATCACGTTCCAATTGTCGAAGAAACTCCCTTCCAGTATTAAAATCATAGCTTTGCAAATAACTCTTTAATAACGTGTGATGAATCTCCAACCGATAAGGTAAATGAGCATATTTGCTGTATATTCGCTCACATTCGTCATGCCGTTTTAATTTTAATGCCGCGTAAAGCGCATTGGAGATGGTTTTTTCATGATTCGACCCACTGGGTTCAAATTCCTCCTGGAAAATCCTCAATGCAAGTTCATTTTGTCTCATATAAACCAATAATCCAATCAATCGTTTGGTTTTCACTCCTCCTAGATCGAAACCGGATTTCTTACCATGATCTAACGTCTTTACCAGTTCATCCCATTGTTCAGCCTTCGCCAAGGATTTGGTCCTGTCGCGGTAACTCTCAACAGGTGATAGTTTCTTTGTAGCTTTTGTTTTCTTCACAATCGGTTGCACGTCTTCCTCTACCGCTATTGTCTTGTCATGTAATCGGGTCTTTACCCTTTCATGTATAAACGCTGGAGATCGTACGACCGCATCATAATGACGTTTTTGTTGAATTCCAAGAGTCGTTTGTATATACTTCAATAAGCCATATGACGGCACGACGTGTCGTCTCATAATCCTTCCTTCCCCCAATTAATTTTGCCGCTGGTTTTGATGTCCCCTTTTAGTACGTAGCGTGATGAAATTTTCAGAAATTTTATGTTTGTGGGCGCCCATTTGGGTCATTCGTGATTCGGTTTGGTTTTTTTTTTTTTTTTTTTTTTGGTGATGTCCCAACGTGAAACAGAAACGCGTGCGCAAACCAAAAAATGAATCTCAAATTTTATTTGTGTTTTAAAGTAGCCGACTGGCTAGCCTTCCTACTCTACTAGTGACGACTTTACTGTTCCACGCCACGAAAAGCATGGACAAATCTAAAAATAACGATGAGCTCCAGGAGATTATGGATATGTTGGAACGTGACGAGTTCGAACTCAACAGTAAAAAAACAGGCCACATTGATAAAAAGAAACAAGAGCGGGAAATCAAACCAAACACACAATTCCTAAAACGCATGCTAAAATCAACAGCAAATCATAATTCCCGCATTGATAAATCAAATTCGACTAAAGAATCAAGGGTTAATCGCAACAATTTGGCTAAACAAACTCCCGAGGAAAACCGTTCCGCCCGCAGGAGGGCCAAAGCCAATGATAATGCATGCATTTCTCGTTCGTCATCAAGCTTCAAAAGGCAGCACTCGCCGCCGCACCAATTTTCGCCTTCATACTCAAAAAGCAGGTCTATTTCCCCAGATTCAAAAACAAAAAAAAACCGCTAAGGCGAGTTTAGCCGACATGCAATGGAATTACAACTGAAACAGAACATTTCAATATTCCACTTGCAGCTGTGTCTGTTTTATATGTACCTAGATCGGACAGAAAGGGTTGTATAACCACCTTGTCTTTGCTTGTGCTACTTCTCCCAGGGTGGAGAAGCCACAACGTTTGACGAGCCGACGGAACTGTCCCGACCGTTCCGCTCTTTAAGTTTTTTTTTTTTTCCCTTTCTTTCAGATAACTGTTTTTTTTTTTTTTTTTTTTTTTTTTTTTTTTTGT
>JAKTPN010000337.1:510629-523994 GCA_030557665.1 Blastobotrys apis
CATAATATATACCGCCTTATTTATTTTCAGCGTTTCCCTGCCCTTTTTTTTTTCTCCTCTCTCCGCTTTCTCTCGTCTCCTTTTTTTGGTTTTTTTTTTTTTTTGTGGAATGACGATGAATGGAGAAGTATCGGATAAACGACATCTTGAGAGTGAGAATGGTAGTGACGATGGAGTACCTGAAAAACAGCGCAAAAGTAGAGCTACAACTAAAGCCACGAGAGCGTCTAGAGCATGTCGCACATGTCGGCGACAGAAGACCCGATGTTTCCCAGCAATGAATACGAGATCTTGTCTACGGTGTAAAACGTTAGCCCTGGAATGTTCGTTCCTAGAAGGAGTGGTTGAAGATGGTGACACAAATGCGCCCCCCGTCGCCGCGCTATTACAAAACCGCAGTACGGAGTCGAGGCTGGATGGGCTAGAGTCAAACGTATCTGAAATTCTAACCTTGTTAAGATCAAACGAAACAGGATTGAATAGAGTCGGTGGAGCATCAAAACGTGAAAGTAAAGAGACGCCGTCGTTTGGGTTGCCATCTATTTCATTTGTAACGTCGCCTTTTAATTGTTTTGGTGCATTAGTGTCACAAACCAATCATGCTGCTCCTATTACAAGGTTATTTAATCCTCAGATGGTTGTTCATGATCAAGATATTATATCTTTAGGGCTACTAACAGAAGACCAAGCAACATATTTACTTCGACATTTTCGAGATCATTTCAACCGATGGGTATCATTTCCAGAAACAGTCGACATTAAGGACCTGTTGGAACGAATACGGCGTCGGTGTTCATTATTACTAACGGTTTGCTGTTGTGTTTCGATTAGATTTTATGATCGAGATCTCAAGCACAAGGTATACAATTTGTTACTACAAAAGCTTCAAACAGAACTTCATCAATCATTGCTTGTAGTGCCGCAGACTATAGAGTTCATGCAAGCATTAGCAGTGATTTCTATTTATTCATCGTCATTGAGTGAGGGGGATATTGTGATTGACGGGTGGTTTTATTCATCATTGGCATTACAACATTTCATCACCAAGGATGTCCTTGGGCTGGTCATGTCATTTGACGGGGTGGGCCCTGTCACGGAGTTTGATGAAATCACTGCTTATCGAGTATGGAACCATTTATGTCTGGTACATTTGGTATGTTGTGTAATGTCGGGACGCATGTGTATTCTAGATGAGGCGCGGCTGGACCTGTGTCGACGAACGTTGGAACTAGGATCGGCGTCGAATTTTGATGGCCGAATGATTGCAGAGATTTCTTTGCATTTGATTATATACAATTTCATTGAATCGGTGCAGAGTCTATCAGCTGTTGAGCAAGAGTTGAAGAAATGGAGAGACCAATGGGGGTATTTGTTTGACCAGCCAATCGTCCAATTCACCGAATCTACTTATCATTATGGATATTTTTTGATCTTGTTCCATTGGCATTATGTACAAAACGCTACTCGATTAGCGGGGACTTCTCTAACCATGTTGAGTGCTGCAACGTCTACTCAAATCGACCAAACCTTGTCAGCGTGTGATACCAAAACCGTGCGGCGAATGCAAGAACATTTGGTCAAGGTCATTGATTCATTGTTGGTCGTCGCGGATAATAGTTACTTTGCTCACTTGTCTGATCAAGTGCATTTCACTGGTACCTATGCGGCAATTATGCTGCTCAAAATCATGACAAGTATGGCACATGCTGCTCGAAACGATGATATTGTCGATCGAGCGTTATACCTAGGCAAAATCACATCTCTAGAATCCAAGTTTCGTCAAGTTGGTGCTGAAACCGACTTGATTGTGAAATATGGTGAAGCCATAGCCGAATCGTTGGCGATGTTGTAATTTATAATTTAAGAAAAAAAAACCCCTTCTCCAACCATATTATCATTGTGCGTACACTTTATGGCTAAACACTTCTTCATTATCGTCAACACAATAGTAATAATCATCCTCAGTCGGAGGTGGCATTCTCATTACAATTTCGCTAAACATTGCTTCATCGTCCGTCGCAAGGTATTGCGATAACGACAATTCAGACGGAGGCTGGTAAGAATGATTAACATAGTATAACGATCCATTTTTTATAACCCGTCCTCTTCGTAATGCTCTCTGTAAGGCACGAGTTGCAGATTGTAAAAACGATCCATCAACTGTGCTACCTTTTGTATCATGGTCAATCCAGGACCAAATTTGCGACAACTCAACACCGTTGCCGCCGGATTTGGCATTCAAAGCATCCACTAGCAAGTCTTCGTAATCCACTTTTGAATTAGACGAATGCAACCTGCTGTTGTTTTGTAGTAATATTTTCAAAGCTATTGAATGTGCATGTGGAGAGTATAACGGAAGTTTAGATTCTTGCGTCTCTGCGTACAGAATCAGCTCTACAAGTTGAGCTCGGGATAGTGACGACAAGTAGGTTTTTTTCACTTCTAATGACAAAGATTCACCAGTCATGCCTGTTTCTAATGGAACCTCTCTTCTTTTAGGTTGGCAATCTCGACAAAACCATTGTGCATCTGCCACATCAACCACAATACGGTCGATAGGTGGGACATGACAGAGTTGATGATATGGTGTGTTACATTCATCACAAAACAAAATCTGATTCGATTTTGGTGTATTCCCACGCTGACAAATTTTACAAACATGGGTTTCCTGTCTTCGCCCGTATGGCGTCGACGACCGTTGTTCATACATTTTTGTGAAGATGTGAAAAAGAGATATCGCCAAAAAAAAAAAAAAAAAAAAAGTGGAAGTTCTATTGGGAACAATGCATGCTATATATATATGGACAAAACTAAAATTACGTATACTAACTCTACAACAGGGGCAATAAGCATGCAGCGAACAAAGCACCCAATGGCGCTTGTTTATTAAACCCGGAGTTGCTGTCGTCATTATTATCACCAGTTTGTTTGTTGACTGTGGTGACAGCAACGGAGGTATCGGTTGTGGTGACAGTCAATACTGTCCCAGTACCAGTATAAGTATAACCACCTTGCTGCTGACTTTGATCTCCTCCGTTACCAGTTTTGGTTGCCCAAGTATTAACCCAGGTGTTGACCCAGGTACCCTGGTAAGAATCGCCCCATGAGTCCACATATGAATCCACATACGAGTCGGAAGCATCCATCTTGCGACTCTGAGTGGAACCCGCATTAGTAGTTTCTGGTTTGACAGTGGTTGGACCTTTAAGAGTAATTGTTTTGGTTCGAATGTTGACATTTGTCTGTGTGATAGTGGTGGGACTTTGTTTATCAGTGGCGGTGGCAGTGGTGTCGTCACTGCCGTCACTGGTAGCCGTTTGAGTGGTTTCTCTAGTAGAACTGCTGTCGGCGTTCGACTTGTCTACAATTTCCTTTAATGATTTTTTCAAATCATCATCCTGATCACAATCAGATTTATCCAACAAATCGTCAACTGAGGACTTGACTTTATTCACCAAGTATTGTGCATTGGCAGATGTATCGATAAGTCCCTGCAAAGCCTTGACAGATTTGGCTAGGACGCCAACCACTGGACATGCAACATGGTCGACATCTGTATGTTTGGAACAGGCATCACTCACAGCAATAACGCCCTTGCCCAGTTCGTTATATGTGTCTTTGAGCGAGGTCTGTTGTTCAGCTCGTTTGATCTTATCCAATTCATCGGCCAGTTTGTTCATGGAAGGACAAACATATTTACTATCCCCAGAAACAACTTTAGCATAAGCATCACCCTTCTTATGGGCTTTGTCTTTAGCATCTTTAAAATCCTGGTCATCAGTACCATCTAAAGTAGACATGATAGCTTCGTTGATAGAATTCACCGTGACTTTGGTCAATGGGCATAATAAAGAAGTCATGATCCTGTCGCTATCAATAGTACTGTTAAATGAATCTTCAGCGGTAGAATGCATAGCATCAAATATATCCGAAAGCGCGTTGTAAATGTCTTCAGCACTATTGTCTGCCTGAACACAGGCAATAGCGCTTAGTAAAGTCGTTAATGCAATGGTTTTCTTCATCATGGTTTTTGTAGAGTATTGAGATAAAGAAGTTGGTAAAGAAAACAGCAAGGGCTGTTCTTTATGTATTCATCCTTAAACAAGAGGTTTATTTTTAAAAAACAAAAAAAAAAAAAAAATTTAACTGTACACGTCCCGTAGCGCTAGCTGTTTTAGCTCCTGAAAAAAAAAAAAAGATATGATGCGACTTTCTAAACACCAAAATGCGAACCAGCCACCGGTATTTATTACCCGTAACTGGGCGCTAGCCGATTAGTAACTAGCAACAATTTATAGTCTCGATCAGTACATCTGCATCATGTATATAGGTAGGAATAAGGTATGTCTAGGTTTGCTCAAGTGCGTTTGTTGAGTATTATTTGAACAAAGTGATTATTTGGTCTACAGATCAGGAAATCGCGATTTTTATGTCTGTCTCTCGCTTGGGCGTTTTTCCCTCTGTAAGCGACAAACTAGAACCCTGGTCGTTTTTACTGAGATGAAGTGTTGTTGTTTTTTCTCTTGTACATATTCAGTTCAATACTCATTTCTAGATATTAATACAAGTTGCAGCTTTTGTCTCGTTGATTCTTGTGCGGCGTGTGGGGACTATCACAAAAAATCCCTTAAGTACCCATATAGTGGTACGACCCAACAAATTGGTACGGCAAACCCTGTATATCCCTATAATTTCACAAGAGAGCAATCCATTGGACAAAAGGAAGAAGAAAAAACAAACTTTTTTCATCTGCAACTACCCTTAATTTTATAGGTAGTTGAGTGGCTGGTCAGGGCTGTGCGGTAATAGTGTATTGGAAAAAAAAAAGTGTTAAAATATCGGCAAGTGTACAAACATGGACAGATCGCTCTAAGACGGAACAGAAAGATAAGTTACAGGCCTGTACACTAGAAAATATTCTTTGTAACGATTTTGACCGGGTGGGGGAGTCTGTTTGAAACCAAAGGGGGATGAAAAGTCTTAGACAAAGTCTGGGATATCCCGGCGTTTTGTCTCGTCGACCCAGGAAATAAAAAAACTGGGTGGCTGGTATGAAGATTCTCGACATTGAACTCAGCAACCACACTGGTAGTAAAATACCACAAACTTGGTCATTTGTGGCTAGCTTTTGGTGAAGATGAATTGAGGTTTCCAAGAAATACAAGGGCGACTGGTGTGCTTGAAATTGAATTAAGATTACAGTGATGATGATGAGGGTGGGTGTGTCTTCGAAAACCGTCGAACGGCTGACCCCGCCCATCGATCGTCAAAGTAAAATCGGTATCATAGCTTACACTGAAACCTGGTTGAAACTTTGATACATTCATAGTCGAAAATGCCTCTCCATATCTGGCCTTGTGATTATATGGAAAGCAGAAAAAAGGCTATGATGGAACATATCCGCCTAGCAAGCCTCGTTCGGTTGCTATGGAATTCATTACTACGGAATTCGTTGCTACGGGATCCGTTGCTATGGTAACCCTTGACCGTATATATGGTAACTTCAAAAATCCAGCGATCAAGGGGGTGTTAATTAGACTCGTGCACAGAAACATACGAGAATTTAGCCTAATGATTTTATCTAGTGTCAAAACAACAAGTGCTGGCTGGAATTTTCAATCGACTGCGGGAATAACAATTGGCCGCAAGCCAAAAGAGCCGCAACAGAAGCCGCACAAAATCTTAAGAAGCCAATCTATAGATAAAACTACAAAGTGTCGCGGAGTTCTTTTAAATTGCGAAAAGAATAAATATTAATAAAAGAATAAAGAAATATCTGTGTTCAGAAAAAAGGTTACATTGAGAAAATTAAAAATTCATAAAAAATGGTATCAAATATATCTAACAAACAATACTAGATCGCTCAGAAGAGCAAAGCAACACCGGCAGCGACTGCAATACCAGCGAAACCAACAGTGACTTGGCTTTGACCGTTAACTTGTTCTGGACCAGATTGGACAGGGCTTTCCTGTGGAGCTTGTTCTGGAGAAGATTCAGATGGGGCAGCAACTGGAGCAGATTCATTTGGACCAGCTGGAGCACAAGTTGGGCATGGAGCTTCACCAGTTCGAGTGACGGTAACACCAGCAGAAACAGTGACGTAAGTAGTTGGGCCACCGCCTTCGGACTTAGATGGAGCTGGAGCTGGAGCTGGAGCTGGAGTGGTAGCTGGAGCCTTGGTTGGAGGTGGAGCTGGAGCTTCAGTTTCAGTTTCACATGGAGTGGTAGCTGGAGCTTCAGTTTCGCATGGAGTGGTGGCTGGAGCTTCAGTTTCGCATGGAGTGGTAGCTGGAGCTTCAGTTTCACATGGAGTGGTAGCTGGAGCTTCAGTTTCGCATGGAACGGTGGTGGTTACTGGAGCTTCAGTTTCACATGGGGTGGTGGCTGGAGCTTCAGTTTCACATGGAGTAGTAGCTGGAGCTTCAGTTTCACATGGAGTGGTAGCTGGTGGAGCAGAGGTAGTCACGACATGACAGTGAGAAACGTGTGGACCAGTGCAAGAGGTGATAGTGTACATGGAAGTTTCAGTATCAACCTTGGTGGAGTATTCAGTTGCGATAGCAGTAGAAACTGGTGGAGTGCTGGTGGCACCACCACAACCTTCGTCACCGGAACAAGAAGTAACGGTAGAGACGGCAGTGGAGGTTTCCACAGCAGTAGAAGTTTCCAAGTCAGTGACAGTGGAGTTTTGGGCAAAGGCAGTAGCAGCCATGGCACCAGAGATAGTAGCGAACTTGTTGAAGGAGACCATTGTTGTAGTTATTAAGGTATTAAACGAGTGTAGTATTCAAAAAGAGTGAATGAAAGTTGGAGATTCGTAAGTTATATGAGTTGTAACTGAGGAGAGAAAAAAAAAAAGAAGTTGACCAGGGGTGCAGAGTGGGCTTTTTATATGTGAAAAAGACCGGTGAAGAAAGAAAGAAAAAAATAAGGAGAGTGCCGGACAGGTTAACAAGCATAAAAAACAACATGTCATTGCTTTTTGAGGGGTTTAAACGGATTCCTTGAGCTTCTGAGGAAAACAAGATATGCAACGATCGACCATTCCTGTTGCTAGATTTAGCATCGAGAGTGGTAGACGAAGCCCGCTCTTTCATGAATCCGATGGGCGAGAACGTGCAGGCGCATTGATAACTAGGTCAAAATTGAGCGGGTTTGTTTTTCTTTGGCAAGAATGAATTCCGCAACCAGTATGATGGAAGTATTCCAACCGCGTCCGGAATGGATGTCTCCAACATCAATTAACGAACATGAGCAGCAGCCAACTTGCAAACTTTTGAAACTACATGCTCAAGCATTTCAATCCTAGTTTATGGATTGACGGAATGCTAGCTAGCTAGTTATGCCGTTGCTGTCTAGTGCAACTGCTAGCCCGGGTATACGGTTAAAATCCCATTTCTGGGTCCAGCAATTACTACCCTCCAAGGCCCAGATCTTATCCAAATATAGTTATGCTCTGGATTTAGACCTGCATCTCCCGGAGTGATCATTTTGACAAGCCTAGAAACCGCTCGAGCTCTATGGAAAATTTTACTTAAAGGCGGGGAGAACAAGAAAATACGCGACAAATCCGACTCGCGTCACTGTGCATTGACTGCATTAACCAATCGGCGTGACCCACGCAAAGGCATGCACGTTAGAAATGCGAGCTTGCCGGCCGCAAAGCGGTACAGATATAGGACATCATGGGTTCAGATTCACGGGGTAATTATAGCTCAGCTATAGTTAGAGATATACATATAGATATGAAGAATCTTTGTTTGAAACCCTAAACTCAAGTTGGGCTGAATATGAATGGGGGTATATGACATGAATGAAATTGGCGCATTTAGTGGATCTCGGGTTCTTCCCCATCTTTCCAGCCTTTGTTGTGGCTAGTGGGTTTGCTCTTAGCCTGATACATTCCTCTGTTGCCACGATTGATGACGTTATAGACCGATCATGGTTCAGATTCGGAACATTTTCGGAGGTGAAAACTCATCGAAAGCTGTTAGAATCGGGGGTATACAATGGACCTGCTATGGTTTTGTACTTTGGAAGAGAAACACACAATCGATTGTGCGTTTTATTTTTCCAACTGGCAACCCTATAACCAGTTAAGCGACCTTAATTGTCGTCCTTAAGCAATCTCGTTATCATGAACCGTGCGCACTCCCCTGATTCCCGTTTTGTGTGCTACGCCCGATTTAGGCGCGCTAGTGTGGCTCTAGCTAGTGGCTAATGCGCTAGCGTAGAAGTCGCGCCGTGCCACCGCCAGTCCCAATTAGGCAACCGATAGAAACCTGCCTAACTTGGCTGTCCCGCTTCCTTATTAGGCCAAGGCGAGTGAATATCTTTCGACCTTTTTCACCATAGCAGCGCCGTAAACAGATTCTAGCCCTGAAGCACTGTCAATCAATCAATAGAGCGATCAGTCAGACTAGAGAGGCAGAATCTAAACAAAAACATCAATTTCGATACAGCAATCAAAGACTTGTACATGCACATCTGTTGAATAAACTCTAAATTAAGCACCAGCCTTTGAGGCATTTCTCGGCGAGAATGCGAACAAAAGCGTTGCCTATATACAGAATATCTGCCTCCGTCTTCATGGGCAGCTGCGTGCCAGGATTTACACGTATCGATATGATACGATCTCGATAATCCATTCTAATCGATAGAGACGCAACTTAATTGACGATCAGCTGCAATTATTATTTCCCATGGTAAATTCCGCTTCTTTGTCTAGTTGAACGGTTGCAGTAGCAACCCGGCGGCAGGATACTGCCAGGATAATGGTTCCGTGCCTGAGATCGATGAATTCCACCGCGCATTATTAACTAAAGAATGCAGCAATCGTAGCTGTAACACGTTCTGCCCATTCATAGAATCCGTACAGCAAAGAGCCCGTTCGGTTGGTGGCTTTTCTCTTGGACTGGTAGTTTCAATTTACCTAGCTAGGGCACCCACAGGGCGCTGAGTAAGTATTTTGATGGACAGCATCTATTCGACAATCTACCAGGCATCATTTGTGAGTGACTTTTCTCGGCAACCCAGGTCAACAGTTTCGTTTGCTACTGCATATGTTGGATATGTTGGATATGTTGGAATATCCTTGTCTAGAGCCCTCTGTTTGTTGTTGTTTTTAGTCGTGGGAACTCGAAAACGCTGTCTCGTATCGGTCCGGTTTTCGAGTAACTGTACCGCCTTTTGACCGACTAACCGAACCGATGCGGTTCTCGGCTGTTATTGTCCAGCTACAGGCGCAAACCTATTTTTTTTTTCAAACAATAACAAAAGTTTCTATTCTTAGGCGGTACGCCGTTTATAATGAAAAATCACGCAGTATCCAAAATATTAGATTGTTCCGCTGGTTGTCATTACGCTTATCCTTCTCGTGTCTCCAATTTTGTGCGTGTGGGTATCCCTACAAGGGCTATAGTTAGCTCACGTGGTGCTGTGTCTGCCGCCGCTGCACTGCCGCCGCTGCAGCTTTGAATTTCGTCTAATGGTGCACCATATACTGAGATATCATAAAAAGAGTTTCCACAGAGCTAGCAAATATAGTCTATCGCATAATAGCCCGTCGGATATAGAAGCACTCCTGTACATATGTAAAGCAATGCACCATGTATGTGCACCCAATAGACGTGTAACCATGTGCCATTACCTGCAGGGCTCTAGATGATTTCAAAAAAAAAAAAAAAAAAAAAAAAAAAAAAAAAAAAAAAGACATTGTCCCCTTGTTACCAAGAGACCAACGAGATCAACAATTGTATTCAAATACAGTGGCCGAGTCTGCACCTCCTGGTGTATATTTAAGATACCCCCTGGCTACCTATGCCTACACGTAGAGCGGTCAACCCTGCATAAAAAGTCGCATTATGAGGGTATTGGAAACGATAATCAGTATATATGTGACTATTTGTAGCAGTTTGGTTCATTTGAGTAACTGCAGTGTGTATGTGCCAATCCTAGGATCATTCCGCCGCATTGACTGTGGCGCGCTCTCGATTCTATTCTGCAGCTAGCCCCTTGGGTAGCTCGGGCAACTCTAACTCTGTCCTCTTACTTATTTCCGCTTTCGCAAACTTGAACCTTTCGATTGAGGGCTGGTAACATTCTGGTAGGACATCTCTCTGATTGAACTCAAGATTGGCTATGCGTACTAGTCATATCCTTCCGCAGCTTACAACCGATGGCAAATCCCTTGGACTAGTCTCAGAGTACTTAGTTCAGTGCTTTATACATGTTACACTCGCCAAACTACCCTAGTGCGCCCTGGCGTGTTTGTTTAGAGGTACAGGGCTATTTAAGGTTTGCTTAGAAAATATCGGGCGTCAACGCACTGCATAATGTTGGAGTTACAATATAAACAAACCCATTTCTGGAAACAACCCAGTTTTCACTGTCGAGGTGCCCTATGACCTCTCTTTCCTTTCTGCTTACTATCGAGCTATTCCATAGTTAGGCATACCCTCGTTGTACTATCAGGTTCCAGAAACATAACCAATTAACACTGGGGAGGATAATTTGCCGCATGCGGAGCCAATTGCCCAACTTTGTATCTGTTCCCCTGAGAAGGGGTACTCCGGGCTTTTACATTCCATCTGGATAGATATGGCTGGATATGGAAAACAACAACTACGGCCATGCATTCATGGCTAATTAATTAACTTTAGAGTGTTGATTTTGGATGATATCGCTCTGTCAAACACGGCTATTTCCGGCGCTGTAAACTAAAAAGAATTAACTTAGATTCTTTGTCCAAGACAATTGAGTTGATGTTTTAGGTGGTCCTTCGCGGTTGACCGGCTGTTGATTTTACGTAGAGACGTAGAGAGACTTTGAGACATGCACGCAGAGATAGACATTTTACAATCAGGCGATGTATGCAGAAGGGTTTTCGGTATTATTCGCGTGTTTTTAGACGATTGGACTCTGGCCTATATTATCGTGTCGATAAACGATAGATACCATGCTATTGAGCCGCTCGCCACCTCCTTGCGCCGATCTTGTCGATCGCTGAGATGAGACGCGCTGGTGCAATCAACACGTTCATTTCCCACTCAAATAGAAAAACACTCAACTATATTGAAAGTACCTTTTATGGTACACTGTATGTCGCTCAATGTTGTTTGTCCAATGTAAATTAGACGGACGTGGTGGGTGTGGTATGTAAGACATTGCTCAAACCTATCGCCGAATTTGGATACCAGCCTAGAACTTTTTGTCCAAAAACAAAACAGAGTTTGTTTAAACATGGCCCGTCTTGGTAACTGGATTTAACTTGGTGAAACTATGCATGGAAGAAAAATAATTTTTCACGGGTCGAGAATATTCTTGGAAGTCTGGTTATCTTTTAAAAAAACTATATAAACTGTCCAATGGACGCATAGTAATCAACTTTCATCAATCGAGCTTTCGCGTATTACAACGGTTTTTCTTAAATCTCACCCCAGTCTTTCTTTTCAATCTAATCAAATGAAGTTCACTATTAATATTTTGCTCGGCGCTTCTTTGGCGGCAGCTCAAGCTGTTGTTTCCGGCGCTGTCGCTAAAATCGACTCTGTTGACTCTATTCCACTCGACGTTCTACTAGCTAGCAATGCTGCCATCGCACTAGTAGCCGCTGCTGACACCGCTGTCGCACCTATTGCTATTGACACCGCTGTAGCCACTGCTACAGCTGACACCGCGGTAGTTTCTTCTACCGAACCTACAGTTTCCGCCTCAGATTCAGTTTCTTCTGTTGCACCAATCTCTTCTGTTGATCCAGTTTCTTCTGCTGATCCAACAAACGTTTGTGTTGAATGTGTTCCGCTCACTTTGACCCACACTGTCACTGAATGCCTTTTGGGTGAATGTACTGTCAAGACCGTTTGCCCAACTGTGCTTCCACCAATTATCACAGCCACTGTTTGCCCAGGTCCAGACGTATGCCATGTCACCACTCAACCATGCACTCAATGTGTTGCAAAGACCACTGCCATGACTACTTGCACTTCAAAGGTTGGTGAGAACACTGTCACTGTTGTTTCTCCATGTGTTACCATGGTTCCTCCAACTTCTGCCGTCGCAAAGTCTCAAGTTTGCAACAATTGCTCAGTTGTCGCTCCAACCGTTCCAACTCACAAAGGTGCTGCGAGTACCGTTGTCTGTCCAACTGCTGCAGCCACTGGAGCTGAAGTTGTTGGTTCCACTGATTCTGGTTCTGATTCCGGTGCAGGTGGTATTGAACAAATCCTTTCAGGTGGTGCATCCAAGAGTTCTGTTGGTACCGCAGTTTTCATCATGCTTGGAGCTATCGCTTTCTTGTTTTAAGGGGAGAATTTTTGAAAGAATTTTGAAGATACAATACTTTTTTTTTTTTTCGCTTATTACTTTAATTTCTTCTTAACATGTATAACTGTATTTCAATGCTTTAAACCATTAATACCATATATATTTTTTTAAAATTTTAAAGTTTTACCGTATCGGTAATATCTTACATGTTGCCATACAAATCAGTAGCAATCTTTATCAGAACTTGTGATAATCTAGCCGGGGAGAAGAAACTTTGTATCGAAAAGAGCTGGACTTGCCGTTTTGAGACATGTCTGTGCGGCTCATGATTCCACACAAAATTAGACGATAGCAACTAAAAGCTAAAACAGAACGATCAAGTAAGCTAAGAGGTATACTAAAGAGCAAAGTCATATTCAAATTTCATGACGATGCTGTATACACAGAGGAGCTTTTTTTTTCAGTACACCGCAACTCAATTATTGTCAACCTTTCTTACAATCTTACCTATCACTTTTGCTTTATACAACTTCATTCACTCACGCGATTTTACAAGGGAAAGAAAGCTTTTTGGGGTAAACAGATACAACAAGAATAAAAACAAAAACAAAAAGAAGACGTGACACGAACAGAAGATGAAACGCATCGTGTCATTAGCGCTGTTTGGCATGATGGCGCAGCTGGCGGTTTCTGCATCAAATCAGTTACTGACAGCAGACGACATGACGCCAGATTGCTGGAAGTATTGCCATAATGCAATTGAAGCAGCACAAAACTGTAACGGCGACGACGAATGTATGTGCCAGGCATTAAACGATGGAGACACGCAAACCAGTGTTGCAAATTGTGGAGAATGTTATACTGCTGTTAAAGAAAACAAGGTGGATTTGGATTTGGATAAATCAAGCATGTTTGTTAACCAGGACTACTTTGATAACATGTTTCAAGCTCACATTCTCCCATTTGGTAAATGTCATAACCATCATGAACCACCAGCCCCAACACTTCCTCCAGATAATCCAAACCCGTGGACAATGCCTCCGGAGGAACCAACAACTGAACCTCCTCCCCCACCCCCTCCTCCGCCACCACCACCTCCTC
>JAKTPN010000338.1:0-16780 GCA_030557665.1 Blastobotrys apis
GGGGGGGGGGATTTTGAACGCATTAGTTATACCACTATTATGGCGATTAACTTTTGGGATATTATTTGGCGATAGCTTGAGCGCGAACCCAGCTGCTTTTACGACTCAGTGTCCAGCCGCACACATACTCTGCCATTGACCTTGTCCTTGTAGTGAGATATCCGGAATTCATGTTCATCCTTTCCTTTGAGTAACCGCAATTCCGGGGCGTCGGACTGGCGCATGTCGTGAAGCAGGAATCGTGGCGCATTGATCGGGAGATACGATGGGAGAATACCGACTGCAGCTATTGTATCAAGGCGAGGGGTGAAAATAGACTGCGATTAAAAAACGAATATCACCATATTATTCTCCTCAATTATGATGTAAAAGGCCTCCCAACTACTGTTGCAATCGGGAGCCGCGTTCTGGCACAATTATCGGTCAATTTACGGAACAAATTCTCTGGTCACAACACCTTCAACCATTCCAAAACGCACATTTCAAGCTAGATTCTCATCTGTGTTCACAAATTTCAGTAACAATGGAATTGCTCGAAATGAGTGAATCTATTTCTGCTGTTGTCACGTTACGTTGCGCTTTTAGATAAGATATTACACGCTTTCAAACCACAAGGTAGATTAACGAGGCTATTGGTAATACCCCAACATCACAAATTAATTCATAGAGATTACAGATTTTGATACCCAGTTTCGAATAACTGGCATTGGAATATGGTGAAAAAAAATAGTATCGTAAAAACGTGAACAAAAGAGATTAGATTTGGTGCGGCGTCGTAATCGGTTCTTCCAAATTTTTAGCGTTATTGGTTATATAATTTTGAGAATTTAATATCATATCCAGTTTTTTTGCACAACTAACCTTATATATTTTTAATTGTTGTTTAGTTACGTTCCCTGCGTGCATATTTCGCGTCGTGTCTTGGACTAGAAAAAATATCTTCGAATTCGTGGTAGCTACGGGATTGTCACATTCAATGAGGCTTTAAGATCTTGACACAAGACGTATTACCGATGATTCTCACGTCAAAACTTGTATTAAAAGAATGCATTCGCTTTTTTTTGAGCGAGAAGCTTCTAGAAAACCAAGAAAACACATGCGCCGAGCGCGTTATATTGGGAGATGGAGCGCATATATTAAATCAAAGTTAAGATGAGGCGCTTCCTGACTCACCCCCATACACACATTGTCTCAACAAAAAATGGAGGCGGTAAAGCTCAACCCGATGAATGTCCCCGAAATCGTGGGTATAGTAGCTGAATATCTACGAGAACCTGGCGAGTTTCATCATCAACGAGATCTGGCGAGGTCCATGGGGGTGAACCATCTATGGTTTGTCCAATGCGGGCGTCTATTATGGGGCGAGCATGGCTCATTTGAGCAGCTAGTACAGATTGGTGAGAAGAACCGAGGAGTTTATTCCACGTTCATACGGAAACTGGCCTTGAATCATAATAAACTGATGGATGCAGCAGACTTATATTTTCCTAATGTCTTGAGTGTTTTCATTTGTGAATGCTTGAATGCTTCAAACTGGACGCTAATCAAGAACATTCTTTACCCAAATCTCCAGAAAATTACCACATATTGGAAACTTGATAACATCGAGAGCTCCAAAGCCTCAGTTGAGTTGGTTAAACTGGTGCGAACGTCCTGTCCAAATGCAAATTTCACATTGATTGGTGGCATTAAGATCTGGCAGGGTAGCGCCGAGAATTTCAAAACCGCGACTAGTTTGGTAGAAAAAAGCGCCGTAAATCAATTTATGATACAATTGTGGTGTTACCCGAAGAGCAAAGAAGGGTGGAAGCACCTTGACCGGTTTTTGGAAGCTGTTGTCAATAAAAAGCCGGCATATATTTTTCTCGAAGTGGACAGAATTCGTGGCAACCGGGGGTTTTTCGGTCGGGCGTTGTGCAACCGAATCGTTGACATGGGTGGCATGACTTGGTTAAAGAAGCTTTTCTTGAACATTCCAAACAAGTCAATTCCTAGCACTTTTTTTCACAACTTGCCGGCGTTGGTAGATTTGTGTGTGGGTCAACGGCTCTATCCGGACAGCGCCATGTCCGAATATAATTTATTAAAAGCGATTGGTAAGGGGTGTCCATCTTTGAGGAAATTCGCCATGACACATTACGCTCGTAACCTGCGAAAAATTTCCAAAGCGTTCAAGTATTTCACTTCCGAGCTGACTGGGTTGGATTTCCCAAAATTGAAGCGCCTCGATTTTTTCGTATATATTTTGCCCGACCGCATCATTCTCAACAGCCTGGCTATCATTGGTACACGTTGTCGCTATCTGGAGTTTCTCAATTTCAATGTGACAGAGCAGGATGACGGAAGTGATGGGCTCATTTTGGACAAACTGAGACGGTCCAATGACTGTGTGCTCTTCCCGTGGTTGAAATACTTGAATGCTGGGCTTGGATTGCCTGTTTATGATGAAGATCGGTCGTTCCGGAAACATTTTCCTGCGTTGCGCATGAACTACAGAGATTAGATTGGGGAGATTGAGGGTGCGGCGTTGCAAACAGCAGCAAAGCTGTTCTTTGCAATAAATTCTTTTTTTCCACAACGCGGTGTGAATTGTTCGCTTTATTGGCGTACGAATTGTTATTCTATTACGACTCTGTTATGATATAATCGTGTGGATGTAATATCTGGTATTTGTTTTAGCTTTTCTTTTTTTTTGTTAGGTGCACGCGACGCGTCGCGTCGCGTCGAACTTCAAAAAAAATACTACCTCCCAATTTTCGTGATCGCGTACTCCAAGATGTTCTCACGAAGTCCTTTTAACATTTTGGGACGTCAACAATAAAAGCGTTTAATAAATGGGATTACCAAAATCGTTCTTTGAATATAACTATAATAGCATATTAGAAATATATAGTAATAAATAAAATATTACAACTGTTTACGCAAATCATAACACGATGCAGCTACGCATATTAAAAAAAAAAATGTCTGCACGATTATTGCAGGAACCGCGTTCTGGCACAATTTATGTCACAAATTCCTGTTGATATGCGTCAACATGGTTTGCGGTTTTTGAATGGGTGATATCTACGGTGATGATGACGGAGGGGGGGGGGGGATTACCGCCTTTTGATACTTTTTGCGAAAATTCCTCGCCGCGCAATACGCGGCGGGACTGGATCGTGACGATCACAGCTTCTCAACCGGAAGCTGTATTTGGAAATTGAAATATGACTCGAGACGGGAAAAAATACACTAATTTCCGAATGCTGAGGCCAACAGACCATTTATATCCATAACGTCACCGACCGTCACAGTCACAGTCACAGTCACAGTCATGATCACTGCCACTGCCTACACCGACAACTTTCAGATACGTGGTAGTAGTCTAAAAAATTGCAGATATCTCCTGTTGCTGGCCAACCATCCACTTCTACCTAAATGCAAATGTTTGTTTACAAAATGATATGTCACATTCATGGTGTTTGTTGATCAAAACCTTCGAGACCGCGCTATATCTTTTCGCATCCCCCCCGTCTATTACCTTCCTTCTGCCCCCATACTATTTGTAGACCAACTCTTCACAGAATCGGTCTTTTTTTTTATTCGGTATCAACTCTTTTTTTTTTCTTTCTTTATTGTTTTATTTTTCTTATTTTCTCAGTCTTATTCAAACCTACTTGTTTTTATTTCATTTCTACTGTATTCGAGTGTCAATCTTAGCGCTGCATCTTGCAACATCATACCTGCAACATTGTTATTAACAACACAGTGTTGATAAAAATACTCTTACATTGAAATATCAAAGCAAGTTATTGAGTATTGCATCTTCTTTTTTTTTTTTCCATTCAGATACAACATTTTGTGCTGAAATTGAACAAAAAAAATCCACAGCTTAATCATCGTACTTCATCAAGCTAGTACTCTGCCACCAGCATATCGAGAACTGGCCATCTTCTCTATTCATCAGTTTCACACTCAATTTGCCGAGTCGACTAGCCAGTTATCCAAGAAATCAACAAAGGTTTCATTCTTATATATTGAACCATCAAAAGACTCGCATTTTACGTCTCTCAGCATCTACAGAGTCGTGACATATCCAATTGCTTGTCATCATCTTGATATATTAAATCAGCATCGGTTTCATTCTCATATATTGAACCATCAAAAGACTCGCATTTTACGTCTCTCATCATCAACAGAGTCGTGACATATCCAATTGCTTGTCATCATCTTGATATATTAAATCAGCATCGGTTTCAATCTTATCTATTGAACCACCATAAGACTCGCATTTTACGTCTCTCAGCATCAACAGAGTCGTGACATATCTGTCATCATCTTGATATATTTGGAAAGCAAAGAATATCAAAAAAGGTTTCATTCTCATATATTGAACCAAAAGAACCAATCAATCTAGTTCAGATACTCGACTTTCGATCTCTCCAGTCTGTTCTAAAGACTTCATCGTTTCCTGTGCATCTTTGATAACCATTTCAGAGACAAGACAAGTTCTCATATTTGTATGGCAACCTCCCCCACCCACATGACTGTTACTAACAAAGTCCCGCAAGCTAAAGCTTTCTATTGCTGCTGAATACCAAGCCGCATCTGATCCAAACCTTGCATCGGCAATTGTATCACGCTTTTCACTCACAACTTGAATCCTTGGTATTTCATTTTTTTTTTAAAGCCAACCGTTTCAGAACACAAGCATCGTATGGAAAAAAAAAAAAAAAAAAAAAAAAAAATTCATGAAAAAAAAATTGCTAACCCCCCAACCAGCCAAACTCCAAGACATATACACTTCAGCCGCACTACCGACTCCGCGACACTGCGAATCTTTCATTGCCAAAGCCGTTACAGCTTCGTTCACCTGATCAAACCATAGTCAACAGCCGAACTCTCCTTATCCTTATTCTCATTTTCATTTTCATAACTTGATTTTTTTACCAGCCGCTTCACGACAAAACCATTGCGGTGAAATGCGTACCTTGTCGAGTAAAGCAAAGGGCAAACTCAAGGTGAGAGATCCACCTGATGATTTGCCTCCAGTCCAACACTCTACTCCACCAGATTCGTCGCTTCATTCACAGCTGGTCGCTATACCGCCGTATACTGCAGAACAAGTATTGGGAACGTCCAAGCTGACGCCGACAGCAATAGGAAAGTTGAAGCTGACAGTAACACGCCTTTATTTATTTTTCAAAGACAAAACCATTGATCCGTCGATTGATCCAATCACAGCCCCACATATTGTTGAATTTGCCGAGTGGTTGACGACGTCTGGTGAAGATGAAGATACTACTAATTGTGCTGCCTATAACGAAATCAAAAGATCTTGTTCCTTGGCAGTACGGTACTGCAATGCAAAACTCGACTCCAAAATCGACAAGACTCTCTCGGGGTTCAAGGTCAGCCAAAAGTTGAAGAAGCTGGCAGCAGATGGGAAGCTATACAAAGGCTTCTTGAAACGAACTTCCCTACTCAATGTCGTTTTAGTAGATCACATGGTCCGATTGTTCCTATTGGCGGCATTGGTCAAAGGCTATGGAAATTTCGACAATATTGTATTTGACAGAATGGTTCTCGTTTTGTACTGCTTCAGTGGGTTCAGGAGTGGAGATCTTGCAATGTCGTACCAACATATGGGCAAGGATTATGGATATGCGCGTTGGCGTGATATTGTTTTCAAGTTTAGAGAAGGCAAGGAACACACCTGGGAAAACCTTATCATGATCGTCACGTCTCGAACTCCCAAGGGTAACAAGGTTGACTATGACCCGCAAAAGGAAATACAAGCCGAATTGGGCACTCTTCCCAAGTATCCGCATATTTGCCCAGTGATGGCAGTGTTGACGCATTGTTGCCGTACTGGGTTGCTGAAATACCGTTCAACGGACGAGATACTGGAGGCTATCAAAGATGGAACATTCAAATTTGAACGACCGGATTTTCCAATCATCTGCCAAAAAACCAGCCAACACTTTCTGGACCTGGAAAAACCATCTCACAGAACTTTGACACGCAAAATTCTGCTTAACATGGCACAGATCGCTAATATAACAAACGTTGGTGGTTTTCATTCCACAAGAAATGCCATGGCGCGGTCTGTTTCTTTAATGGCGTCAGATCAAGTTGACCAAGATGAGTTTCGAACAGATTCTGCAGAGTATGCCGAGCGACATGCATATGATCACTCACAAATCAGCGGTATTTCAAAGCCACGGCATGTCAACGCCAAGATAACACCTGTCATGATAACGAAGTACAAAGAGAGACTTGGATGTAGCGATATTTCACCCAAGGCGGTGAGAAATCGTATCAAGAAGGAAAGAGAGAAGGGGTATGACGATTATGCACCACCAGGTCAGTCGTGGGGCGGTGGTGGTGGGCTTGTTGGGACAATTCGAGGTAATGACGAAATCCAATCTGATCAAAATGCAGACTATGATGATGATGGTGAAGAAGAAGAAGATTTGCTTTGCGGGAATGGCGCCGCTTTTGGTACTAGCGACTGTTCAGCACTTGCAGAGTGCTTCAATAGTGGCGTTGGGGATGAAGACGTTGAAGACGACAATGACGACGACAATGAATCTAATACCCATGATGATCCGATGACAAGCTGCGCTAAAGTGTTGGGGTTTTTTGATCAGGATGAACTGCCTGTCTTGTCTAGCCGTGAGTTGGAGGCTACGCAACAATTTCTACAATTAGACGACTGTGAAAAGCATTTTCAAAAATATGCTACTATAAATTCTATCATGAAGCAGCCTGTCGCCAACGCATGGAAAAACACCAACAACCTTGCAGAATTATGGAAAATTCACGCTGTTGTTGGTGGGATGAGGGATGAACCATCGGTGTTTGTACACAAATGCCCAGTCTCAGGATGCGGTAGAGAATACGCCAGAACCCAGCGTTATCAACAACACTTGCGCAGTGATCATACCACCAAGAAAACGCCAGGATACCAGTGCAACGTTGCTAACTGTGGTACGAGCGTCAGTGGTAAGAAAGAGCTAGCTCGCCACAAGAATAACGTCCATGGCAAAAAGATTGCTTGCGATTATCCAGGATGCAATTCTGAATTGGGCAACTTGGCTTCATTGAAAGATCATCGTCTTACGTCTCACTGTGGTTTTAATATTACATGTAAATGTAAGAAAGTGTTCACTCGAAAAGAACGCTATCGAGAACATTTGAAAATATGTTCCAAAGTTGCGAACAAAACTATACCAGCGGAACTAGAACGGATGAATGAACTAGGGGATAAATTATTGATCAAAAAAGGATATTCATGCTACGATCCCACCAGACGAGGGTATCCTGGTGAAGATAGTGATGATGAAGAAGGGTCTCCTGTTGAAGATAGTGATGATGAAGAAGCTATCTGTGATGATGATGAAGAAGAAGGGACTCCTGTTGAAGATAGTGATGATGAAGAAGGTCTCCGTGATGATGATGTTGAGACTTCATCTGATGGGTATGAATGTGATGACGACGATGAGGACGACGACAATAATATTAACGACAACGGATTTGATTATCATGGATATAACTTTGAAGCCGACAACGCCAATGCCACAAACTCCACTGGTGCGGATTCGGCCTTCAAGACTTGTGACTGTGACTGTACGTTTGGAGACCATTACTGCAGAGGCAAGAAGCGAGCGGCTGGTGTTGTAGCGGGAGGCGTACACAAACGACATAGATTGCCATTGGCAGAGTAGCTGGATTGTAAGTGTTTTTTTTTTTCCTATTGTGTTTTAATTTTGTAATTTTTTTTTTTTGAATGTATCAATGGTTTTTTTTTTTTTTTTTTTTTTTCTCTGGTAGTTACTGGAATGATGGATTACTGAATTGTGTATTTCTCTTCATAGTTTTTTCAAGAAAAGTGCATTTCCAAAGAGCTATTTGCTTGTAAGCTATATCACACTTTCGACCAACGTATTAGTGTTGTTAGAGTTCAAATCATTATACACACACGGGCCAGTCCTCCGAATATTAGACGACACTGTCCGGTGATCAGTGATCATCTAAGCTCCACATTGGCGCCCATAACTTTATCAAATAGCATGTTGCGTAGTAAGCAACTGGCCTTTATGCTTCCCTTGTAAACGTCATTCCGTGAGCCATATAATCTCGTGTCATTGACATCTACTACAACAATAACTCGATTTTCACTTGATTCCCTGACTGCAAACATTGAAACAGGTACCAACTTTCCTCACGTATTTCATTAAAATACAAATTGCAAGGCTCGGAAAGTTTCTGCATAATCGGCCCCTGCATATTGACTGGCCGAAAAGTGGTTGTTTCGGATAATATGATGGTCATTGAAATTGCGGGTCGCGCTCTCATGCACCATTGTGGAAACTTTTCTTCGAATTATTGGTATCGACGGACTGCTAAGTTTTTTCGTGTTTATCATTAATCAAGTTGTACATAGCTAAATGCAGCTGCGGATTTTATACCATTGTATTCCACTGCTTCTGGTGGCAGTGATTAGGTGTAACACCCCAATTCGCGTATACTCTGGGATAGAAATATTTCTATCGTAATCTTTAATCACAATTAGAGTCCAATAACGAAGATGAAGAGGAAAAGAATGTCCCAACCTCTTTATATATCGGCCATTCTCTTATATACGCGTAGCGTGCTCAGAGTTACCATGTGAGCGCCGCTCATGCTGAGTGGTGTGAGCACTAATGAGCGAAGCTCGATAGTACCATCAATATTTACCTGACAAGTATCAAGTTAACTACCATCTCAAGTAGATAAAGATTCATGACTTCGTACAGTTGGATTATAACTTGATTTCCAAATAAATGGATCTTGTTTTATACCTCATGTAGGAATTCATAATAGGGTCAAAAGTAAGATAGAGAATAGATTGGATCACGGAACGACAATGGTTCAAGTGATCAATTGAAGAAGAAACTTAAAACTGATTGAGGAGAAGTTTTAAGTGGAAAGAGTTTTCTGAAGAATTGATTAAACCAATAAATTTTTTCAAAGTAGATATTGAATACACAAGATTATTTGATGTCTAAAAAATATGAAAATTACTGGAAATATAGACGAGTATTTATAGTGTTTTTAGAGATAAAAACACTTGGAAAAATAACCAATTGAAACACGGCAAAGTGGTGCCGTGTACTAGTCGATCTAAGCTAGTCCTCTTATGGTTAGAACAATGTAAACCGATATGAGGATGAGCCAGGATGTTGAGCCTTGATTCAGATGGAGACTACCAAGTAGGTAGTCAACCAGATGCAGGAGTCGGGTTGCTGGGGTTACCAGAGGTCACATGGTCAGGACTCTGGGTGCTGACAGTTTTTCCCCAGTGCGGCTCATTACTCCCAACTTGCGCACCGCGCGAGAATATGGAAAATCTCGTACATAGCGTGTACTCCTTCATTAAAAGACTATCCGCAACGACACCCCCAGTTTTTGGCCTTTTTACGCCGTTCAAAGTGCACATATATACCAGTAACAGGGATGTGGTGGCCGAGTGGTTATGGCGTTGCATTCGAATTTTTCGAGCCGCATTACTTGCGGCTCAAATATGATCTATGCAATGGGTTTCACCCGCGCAGGTTCGAATCCTGTCCACGTCGCTTTATTTTTTTTTGTTTTGAAGAAGGCGAGGCGAGATCATGGTCCGATTTATAAAGAGTAGGACACCAAGCTATTGGGCTGATATTTGGGATACCGAGTTACCAGGGTAGTTGAGCTTTTCTCTGGGACCAATTAGAACCACCAAATCGCATTTTGACGACCAAAAAGAACGTGCTCTAAGCCAATATTGGCCAAGTGCAATATAATCCCAAGTAGCAGCATAAAAAGCAGTCGATACACCATCAGCGCCAGGAGCACTAGTTCAATCACATAATCGCACGGTCTTTGTCGGTTCTTCCTCCGAAAAATGGAGCATCTAGTGGTGCTTGAACCCCTGGAGGAATTTTCTGAGGAGCTGGTATACAACAATAGTTTCATCTAAAGTGTCAATTGCATCAAACAAAGTACGACAATAGTCGGTAGTCTGCAGGAGAATAAATGCAGTTTCTTGTTAGATTTCTTTCCTTCGTTATCTGACAAATAGTGGTCGGTAATGATACTGGGGTTCTTGAAACTCTTCAACCTCAGCCGTCAGTTTAAACGTCGAGCCGCAATATATCGGAAATCATTGCGCAGCGCCGGTATTGAGCCTCACTGCGGAAAAAACATGCAGGGAACGCCTGAATTAAAAAAAGGCTGAAACGTGCATACATCTATTTAATCGATCTACTGTACTAGCATTAAGATATTTTCATGTTGAGGCCTTTTAGAGCGTTCCAAACTCGACGGCCCCTCGCGGGACCATCGTGTTTCCAATGGAGGGCTGTCAAATGAATATACAAATGCTTTGAAAATACGGCGTCGAATCAAGCGAACTAGGATAACTTCATGGCTGCGTTATCATGTAATACCTGGACCCGTTGCATCAACTACCGGACCACACGACACCCCCGATGTCAGCCAGATTTCCCTGACCCTATGCCAATATAATTTTTTTTACAGGGTCTAGGTCATGCCCCAACTCTTTAGCAATATAATATTTTTTTTTTTTAACTGGGTCTAGGTCATGTCCCAACTCTTGAGATATATATATATATATATAACAGAATTCCCATTTTTTCTCACTCTTCACCTTCACAACACGATCAGCGTTTAAGCAATGGAAATTCTTAATTCACTCCCCAAACGAAAAATAAAGACGCCAAGAAATCAAAAGTTCAAAAGGGCCAGACAGGATCCCGAGAAAATGAAGATACTCCGAAGACCATTTGTTTCGAAACCCGAAGATTTTGGACCCGACATGTATGCGGAGGTTGGTGGTTCAGAAGGTATGGCCAAAACCCGGGCGCTTAAACGATACTATGCGTTCCTTGATGTATTTCCGCAGTATAAAGAATCTCCTCTGCCGAATGATGTTCTCCCTGCTCATATCAAATACTTGGCTGATGCCATCAAAGGTCGAGGTCCTGGCCAGATTCCAAGCGTGTCTACTATCGAGGGTGAATCACGCGTCATCAAGGGGTATTTGACTCTTAAATTCAATCCAGAATTTGCAATCCAGGAAGAAGAATATGAAGCGCTACTTTTTGAAACGTTCCAGGAATTGTTGAAGGAGGGGAAGGTCTATGGTTTGATGAAAGCGCGGCCTGCAGTCTCGATGGCTGTTGTTGACCATATCATCCGAAGCAATCTTTTTTTGGCTAGTCAAGATCCAAACACCGATTATGCAGAGTTATTCCGTAATAACCTGTCGCTATTAATTTTTGCGCAAACCGGGGTTCGAAATGGCGAACTCTGTGTATCAACTGGGTATGACGACAAGTACTGCTTTAAGCGAGATGATATTCTTGCTTATATCAACACTAATACATCCACTCCAGAATTGCGAGATATTGTTCTGGTTTTGACTTTCCGGTTTTGCAAGGGGACGAAGGATCATCTGAATATGGAACGAAAAGTCTTGTTGAAAGCATTGCCCTTGCATCCACATCTTTGTCCGGTGCGAACTCTTTTTCTGTACGCCATTAAAATTGGTATGGTTAATGCCACTACAGTTGAAGAAGCTTTGCGACTTGCTGTTAATCATCCACACCGACATGTGCCTTGGATTGATGGTAACCTCCCACTCATCTGCGCATCGTCTGGGAATGGTTTGGATTACCAAAAGCCAATGACTGCTGTGGAATGTCTGGATATGGTCAAAGGCGTGGCAAGTGCTGCCAATATCAAATCCGATATTTGGGTGCATCTATTCCGACATGGTTTCATGCAAGAAATTATTTCTTTGGGCCTTGATTCCAAGAATTACCGAAACATGGGCCCGGTATCTCAGGTCTTGGGTCTTAAGAAGTCATCTATTGAGAATGGTTCTGCCAAAAGATGCATTGATTGGGACGACAGATGGTTTGCGGGATTGGTTGTATCCAATGCGAATTATGATTGTGAATGTCATATTGGAATTGAAGGTATAATCCTTTCTGTCCAGCCAGAGTCGAACTTACGATTGAGAGTACCGGCTCGGGATGTGGATATTACTCGGGATGAGCGACGAGAATTGTTGAAGGGTAAAACCATTGATGATTTGTCCTGGGAGGATCTAGATCATCTTGAATTGAGATTGTATCTAGACAACGACAAAGAGTATCTCGCTTATTATAACAGAGTGGGCAAATAAAATATGGGGCTTGGATTGCGATTGGCTATAAATTGGGTTTGGATTGCGATTGGCTAATAATTGGGTTTGGATTGTGATTGGCTATTAATCTATTGGGTGAATTAGTGATATTAGGGATATCAATGTTTTAATTTTTGTAAAATTCTTTTTTTTTTTTTTCTATTATATGGCATTTAAAACTACTCCCCACGCTCCAAAAAAAGAAAAACATTTACTCCCTCAGCCGCATAATCTGCGGCAATGCTGCTTGCAACAACTCTTGATACTCCGGGCGCGGGCGTTTGAACTATGGAATAGGAAGAACTTCAGAGCCAGGTGGTTGTTACGAGTTAAAGATATTAAAGATATTTTAAATACACACACTATAGATACGAAATATTATACTCGTCCCCATCATGAAGACACAATCGTCGAGCCAATGACATCACATCTTCCACAGTGACATTTTTAATCTGTTTAGCACCAATACCCAGACCCGGATCCACTCGTCGCTTTTTGGCCTCTTGAACAGCCTCCACTGGTACCCTCCATTTATTATCCCCATCAACACTCACAAGGCGGCCAATAGACAAAACAGAATGGTCATAAACTTCATCTAGAGCCTGGGCGACATTTTGATTATGATAATCCGTTACGTCGGCCCCGAAGTATGTGTTGGACCCGCTTTTATCACGAGAGCGGGTAGAATGGCCAATATACAGCCGGGCAACTTCAGTATTTGGCGGTTGGGGATCAAAGTGCAAAAACCCCGCTGCAATCGAATCAGCTGTCAAACGACCCTTGATGTTTGATTCCTTCCCAAGCTGTTCCAAAACAACCTGCAATTGGTCGCCAATATGGGATTCCAAATCCAAATCACCAGAGTCGGTGATACCACAAAACAATGGGTAGTCTGGTTTTTTCCATACCACTTCGCCGTAGTTTTCTACTGCATATTTCGCAACTTCTTGAACTGTTTTTCCCTCCACCAAATTGTTGGCAATCGCATAAAGCAGCAGGCTTCGAACTGGACATAGATGCGGAAAATCGAGTACAGGTTCACATTGAACGGTTTTCCGGTTGCTACCTCTAAAATGTTTCCCGTCATCGTCAAATGGGAAGTCAAACTGGCATTTGAGAGCATTGAATTCTGGGAGAACGTGTGCAAGGGTGATTCTGACGTCTTTCAATTTCATAATGAGGAAATATTATTCTTCTTTGCACCAGTGGCGGCAAGAATAAGCAAGATCAAGTGTTTGTACTTGACAGCAGTGGGGTAACCGTTGTTCAAGGATAGGTGTAAAGCAGAGCAAATAATGTGGTCAATCACCGGTAGAGTAACCGGAGGTGCTTCATCAGTATCAGCCATGGTGTTTGAGAATTGAGAATTGAGAATTGAGAATTGAGAATTGAGAATTGAGAATTGAGAATTGAGAACTGAGAATTGAAGCCAGGGAAGAGTAATAACCTGAAGCTGTGGTGGAAATTAGAAAAATAAAAGAGCGAGAATGCCAGTTTATATAGAGACATGCACTAGCGCCACCGGATTGCAAAGGGGTTGATCTTAGTGTTGGAATTTCAGGGTTGATGAAAACTTTGAAAAGTGAATTATAGTCTACTGCTTAATCCAAGAATATGCGGCCAGATTGACATATGATCTTGCGCTAGGGGGGTTTCATGCATACAAAAGCAAGTTGTTTCGTTTATAATAACCTGACGAATTGCCATTGCTATCACTATAAAACCCCCGTATCGACTATATTTTTCACAACTGGCCCCCCACTGGAATAAAATATAAAACGCAGTAGGTTTTATAATGGATGCTTTTGGTAAGCGCCATGTTTCAGCATTTGAGTGCGGAAATTCAGTGCGGCTTGAGGATTTCGCGCGCGCGTAGTCTGCAAAACATTGAGGACCCTCCGGAGTAAACCTATGCCGTTTTAATCTTTTTTTTGTACTCAGCCACCAGTCTGATGATATAGCAGTATCTTTACTGTGGACAGCTTTTGTGAACTAGCCACACAAAGATTGCAATGACGGCTTACATACCCTGGAAAATTTAGCCATGGATCATTTCTTTTTTATAGTGTTGCATATGTTGTTCTACCACATGCCGATAGAAATTGCGCATTGAAAGAAAAGGCGCTATCACGGAGTATTTGTAGTTTAAAAAATAAGATTAAAAGTATATAATAGCAATAATAATAATAAAAAAATGCATAAAAATTCCACCAATTTTCACCAATTTTCACCAATTCACCCCGTACAATAATAAACTAGTTCGTCACCTAGTTTGGACCAGACAAATTCTTTTTGTTTCGCCCCCGGATCCTTTTGTCATCAACCAATTCTTCAAGCGTTTTAGCCAGCATTTCTTCATATTCGTCTTTTGAGATTTCAAAATCTGGACTGAATCGGTGGGACAAGTACTTTTTGATTATCTTCGAGTCTTTCGTGATATCAGCTTTAGACGGCAAATTACTAGGTCCGCCACCTTCGATGACACCAGAGATATACTTGGCATGGGCTGATAGAACCTCTTTTGGCGGTGGAGATTCCTTGTATTGTGGAAAATCATTTTCAAACATCGAATACCGGCGAAGCGCCTGCAATTTGGTTCTACCTTCTGGACCGCCAAGAAGAATTCCCGCAAACATGGAGGGTGAAAGACCTAGGTATCCTCTTTGGGTGCTCTTCTTTCTGGCCCGCTTGAACTTTTGATTCCTTGGTACCTCTATTTTTTCGTGGGGGTGTGGATTATCGATTACCATTGCTTAAACGCTGATAGTGTTGTGAAGGTGAAAGAAATAAGAAAATGGTAATTTATAGAATTTATATAGTAAGCCCAATGGAAGCGCTTGGAAGGATTTCTTTCCATAAGAAACAGTCAGGGTTAGGGGATTATATAATCTACGGCATTCCGTCGTATACAGCATACCTGAGACTAGATATACCCAACAGTCAGAGCACATTCCACGTGACTCTCAACCGGTAAGCAATTCCGTGTGCACAAACAGTCGTGAATCTAAAACCCATGCATGGCGCCGGCGCCGGACGCGTCAGTTTACCCTCACTTTGTCATTTAGCGCATAAGACCAGGGGCTGTTGAGACGTGGAAACCATGGATTAGGAGGTATGACCATGCGCAGTATCCTCATCTTCTTTATGGTAGATCTGGATACAATTGACGTCAGAGTTCAACTATTGGTGGCTTTGAGGTTCCCTCCTCCACTTCAAACTTGTCCACCAGCATACGAGGTTTGAACGTTGAACGTTTAGCACGGCTGGACTTTGGCCAGTGATGCATGTTTCAGCCGTTTAATATTGAATTTCTAGTGAGGCTTTTGAATACCGGGTGCGCGCGTAAATTGCGGCTCAATTCTCTACAGATTAAAAAAAAAATGGTATTAAACTTTATCTATACATCCCTTTAATGCCAATCCATGATGATTCTTATATGGAGCATATTCCGGTGCATTCCATTCCTTTGGTGGACCATTTTTCAATTTATAAACCTCCACCCCTAATGCTCTACAATTATCAGCCATTGCACCATCATCACCCCACCCCCAATTCGACAAGTCTCCACCAGGACAAGCGCTCAATGCACATAGCAAATCTACTTCTGCAAAAAACTCAAAATAGTCTTGTTCAGTGGATGGACAAGTTTCCATAAAGTATTGTCCATTTTCGTTCAATCCAGTCACTTGGAACACATTCAACACATCATGCACGTCAAACTCAGTCAATCCATGTGGCAGCACTGCTCGAGTCAAGTTGGAATGACAATGCAAATCAAATTGATCTCCACTTAGTAATGCATCAACATATGGGTCGCACCGGGTGCCTAGCAAATCATGAACTCGTCCACCCCATTTATCTTCGCCATAATCTGCCAAGGAATCCCCCACAATGGTACACAAGGGTCTTAGATATGGCAAAGTAGACCATAACCGGTCGTATACTGATACATGAGATTGATGCAATTGCCGCGTTCGGCTGGCCCAAAATCGTTCTCGAGGGTTATTAGCGTTCCAAATGTTGAAATCTCCTACTTGAGGTCCATTCGGAGTGGTTAATCGACAGATATATCCCTGTGGGACTTTCCAAGCTTTTGCACTTCTTGGATCGATCAAAAACTTGTCGACCAGTTCCCGAGGACTGGAGGAGATGGAGTTGTATAAGTTGCGGTCCACATTTAATGGAGAAACTTGACTGGTAGGTTCGTAAGCTGGTACTGGTTTTGGACCTGTAGTGAATCGGGACATTTTTGGGGGGGATTTGTACGTACTAGGGGGGGAGTGGGAGGTCTTTTATATAATACATGTCGGAATCCCAGGCCCGAAAAACTGCGATACTGCGGAGCTGGATTTCCGATCGGCCTCGGGATTCGGAGACGTGAAAAAGTTTAATCCCCGGATTTTCATCTTATTAAGCGCGCCGTCTGAGATGACTAATCCTTATCGCCGCAGCCAAGGTGGCTATCACGCCCACTCAAGCCCACCAGTACAAGGGTGGCAAAAAAACAAAAAAACCGAAAAAAAAAAAAAAAAAAAAGATAAGCTTATAACAGTTAAACATTCA
>JAKTPN010000338.1:16800-52840 GCA_030557665.1 Blastobotrys apis
TTTTTTTTTTTTTTTTTTTTTTTTTTTTTTTGGTTGCCAAATTCCAGTCTTCCAAAAACAGAGGGTCATCTGAGCCACGAGTCAATGCGCCAATAAAACGTGGCTAGGATCACCCGGTTAGATACAGATGATTCAAAATTTAAGCTTGAAACTTAAACATCCCCCAGAATGCCCAAAGTGTTGCTTTTTTTTTTTTTTTTGCCGACAAAGTAGTGGCTGCATCCAACCTGACAACAACTTTTTTTTTTTTTAAAAAACTACCCCCCCCCCCCCAAAAAATGGAGACATATTACGGCTTTGTGAGAAGTCCTTTAGATGCAATAATTTTATTCGAAGCGTGTCGTACTGGGGTTCTTCCTCGAGTACAGCGACGATTAAGTGAAAAGGAACGACGTAGTATACGTCCAGGGTCGATATTTGTATGGGATGAACAGGAAGCTGGCATGAGACGGTGGACGGATGGCAAAAGTTGGTCAGCATCGAGAGTATCTGGGTCGTTTTTGACGTATCGCGAAATGGTTGGACGGCAAAGAGTGGATGAAGTGACTCCGGAAGATGGAGAAGAAGGATATGTTTATAAACCTGATGGGTTAATGAAACAGTCTTTTTCAATCACCACATCGACCAATTTAAAACTGCATTTGATTTCTTATTTCTCGCGTCACGATTCTAATGATTTACGAGTACCAACTCAAGATTCGAATTTAAAATCAATCGTGATTCCAAAGGGGTTATATCCAGATGCATCAGCTCCTTCAGTGGATTATACAGTGCCACTAGCTCCTCAAGTTTTCCAAGGAGGTTACCCCATGGCACCTCCAGTCCAGGTTATGCAGCCTTTATATTACTATACACAGCCACAACAACAACCTATGGACGAGACGCCGAATCTTTCGCCACCAAATCCACCAACACAAGCGGCACAACTGAATGCACAAGATATACCGTACGAAAAGGTGCAGTTTGGTGAAGATCAAAGACAGATTCAAGTGCTGGATCGACGGTTTATACTTTAATTTATTCAATAATCACGTGCGGCTGAAAATGAAAAAAAAAATATACTTTATTATTACATAATGACACAATCCTTGTCTTTCCCAGTAGCTTTTGGAACTCCCATTTCTTCAAATGTCATTGGCGTAGTCCCTTGTGGAACTGTTGGCTTGATTTCTTGAGGTTTAGTCGGTGCACTGCCTAGGGACATTATAGATGGAGATTTTGGAATAAACCCTTTGAAAGATTTCATTGACGAAGAACTGGATCTTGGTTGTGGAGAGCTTGGTGGTTTCAAATCGTAGTTTGGAGACTGTGGAGGATCGCTTAATGGAGACCGTGGAGGTTGTGGTAAATCTCGAGACACAAATGCAGATGCTGGACGAGCCGAGTTATTAGATGTGATTGAAGAAGGTCGATTCGGGAGAGTTGCAGATGAAAACGGTCGATTGATTATTGGGGAGGCTTTTCGATCGTCGTCACTCCATGTAGTTGCTGAAGTCATGGTTGATGCAGGAGATGTTGTGCTGGAAGTGCGAGATGGAGGAGGAGGAGGAGGAGGAGGAGGTGGTGGTGGGGCGTGAGATGGTCGTGGGGGTGTCAGACTTGGTTTGGATAGATCTGATAGTGGTGGATCGGATAAGCTGACGCTGAAAGATGAAACTCGACGATCGGGCGACGGCGATCGGTGCGGCGATGCAGGAGCCGCAGGAGATAACATTGGGGACGAAGTGGTGGAATTGGCGCTTAAAAGATCGATGGCGAATGGTGAGCTTTCGACAGGTGGGAGTTTTGGTTCAAAGTCGAATTTTGCACTGCCTGCGCTACCTGCAGTCTCTGGAGGCTCCTCCACAACAGCCTCGACCGGCTCCGACTCGGTGTTAGCTTCAACCTCCGGCTCTACCGGCTCTGCTGCTGCTGGTGCAGCAGATCCAGATCGAGCAGGTCTCGGTCTCGGTCTCGACGACTTGATAGACCCTCTACCTTTAATCGTCAACGTCCTCTCATGATCCACCCTTGTCAACCTCCTGCCAACCTCTACCGACCCATCATCCTTCTCCAACTCCTTCAACCTCGAAATTGCGTCCTGACACTCATGTGCGGCACTAATCTTGTACCATTCCAACGCTGTTTCCATATCCACTTCAACAAAAATACCCACTTCATAAAAATACCCTACTGCAAATTCCGCGATTGGATTTGAATCCTCTGCAGCAAGCGATGCAAATTTATAAGCCCATTCTTCGTTCGGCTGAAAAACTCCCTCGGACCCACATAAAAACCATTTGGAAATTTCTGCTTCCGCAGCTCCCGGTTCTGAATCTCCAGATGCAACATCGTCCCCTTTGAATCGTGCATATTGCAATTGTCTTGAAGCTAGGTGGAAATATCTCAACGCAACAGAAGCATCATAACCCTTTTCACCGCCTTGCCAGGATTTGCCCATTCGGACTTGTGCTGGAGCGAATCCCAACCAAGCTGATCGTTCCAAAGCCATCATCCCGGCTTCAACTTGTAGTTCTTGATCAATAACAACATATGGCAATTCCCCCAATTGAATCAACCCATACATGTATGCAGACTGAGGACAATCTGGATCTGAAATTAGAGAAGATTTTTCCAAATATTTCAATCCCAATTCCAAATCGATTTCTTTATTCAAATGCCCCCGGAGAAATGCCATTGCTAGTCGATAATAACAAGCAGCATCTCCTCGTTTAATACCGTGGTCAAAATATACCACTGCAGTGCTAATATCACCTCGAGATTCATAATCAGACCCAATTCGGTATAATGCTCTAGAGTACCCCTTTTTCGCAGAAGCCATAAACAACTCTCTTGCTTTTGAATTTGATACTCTAGTACCGAATAGGCCAAACAAGTACCACAAACCAATCATATACAACGCGGCACCTTTGAATTTCGAAGTGTCCAAATCCCCCACCACTCTGATAATATCCATTGCGGTTTTGATAACATTTGTTGGGACTCCTGGTTGGATTTCCGCAAAATCCACTGCTTCTCTAGCCCATTTGAACAATTCATGGACTTGATCTTGTGAATCTTGAGAAATGCCTGCCATAGCCTTGTCTACATAGTCTTCGTATTCTGTCAAAATTTTCTCCAATTTCTCCTGAGGAGCCATCGGTAACCCTGGGAAAGGAGCTGGAACTTGAGGAAATACATGATCAGGAAAGACAAAGTTCCCTGAAGCGACAAGAGTCATTGTTGTGGTGATGTTATGGAGGAGGAGGAGGAGGAGGAGGAGGAGGAGGAGGAAAAAAAAACTATATATAAATAAATAAATAGGAGAAAAAAAAAAGCTTAAAATACATGGCTGCAGCATTTTTCTTTTTCGGTACTGCGCCCGAGAAAAAGCTATTTTATGCGAGGTTGGTGATCGGCGCGGCCCCGGGTGGCTGGCCCAACCACTGGACAATGGTTTTGGAAAGTGCAAAGTATATCGCAGAAAATGCGAAACATGTCAGAGTTTCTAACGAAGGGTGTGAAAAGGCAGCAAAGGGTATTTATGATGCGATGGTAAAGAAGGAATATTCTACAGCCACATGGTCTCAACACCCGTTGAATCCTAAACCATCTCTTGATGCGTTGAATTGGATCTTTACTGTAGATTTGTTGAATTTCTCCTTTTGGAGTGAATCTGATCGTGAAGATACTGGTCAGGATAAAAACAGATATGCTGTGGAGTATAATGGAGAGAGGTACACTGGTTATTGGAGTTTGGCTGCTGCGGTAAACAAGGCTTTGGATAACAACATTGCTATTACCACTCCATCTGAATGGGATAGTATTGATTTTGAAAAGGTATTTGAGAGTTGTACCAATGAAAAGATTCCAATGTTGGAGGAAAGGATCGCAGTGTTGAAAGAAGCAAGGTTGGTGATGGGAGATAGGACTGTTGCTAGTTTGGTAGCATCTGCTGACAAGAGCGCCATGAAGTTGTTGGATATTCTGATGGAATTTAATTCATTCAAGGATGAAGGTGTTTACAATGGTAAAACTGTCAAGTTTTATAAACGTGCTCAGATTTTCATTTCTGATGTATGGGCATGTTTCCGGGGGAAAAGTTATGGCGAGTTTTACGATATGGATAAGATTACAATGTTTGCGGATTATCGAGTGCCTCAAATTCTAAACAGTTTGAAATGTATTGAATATTCGGAAAAGTTGACTAATGATTTATTGTCGTTGACGCCTATTGAACATGGCGATCCTCGAGAAATGGAGCTTCGTGGATGCAGTATCTGGAGTGTCGAGCTGATTAAACGGCATATTCTCAAGAAACATCCAAATGCAAATATCAACTCTGTGTTGCTTGATTTTTATCTCTGGGATACTGCCAAAGAGGTTCAAAAAGAGGGTCGTCTCCCGTGCCACAGGACCAGAACAATCTTCTATTGACAAGGTCGAATCATACTCTAAAAAATTAGCAAAGAAAAATTAGCAAAAACAAAAAAAAAAGGTAAAGCGTACGTCAATAAATCTCATGTGGGTTGCATTTTTGGTCTCTCCAAGCCCGATGGAAAACATTTCTAGCATCGGTGGATGGCCGATATACGACGCGTATGAATCCCTTGCAACATTTGTTCGCCATTCATGTCGAGTAGTATCTGGCGTACCAACCCCTATAAATCTAGCTTGAGTTTGTTCAAACTGTCGTTGATCTCGTAGTTTATCCATATTATTAGTAATTTTTTTGTGGTTGTGGAGTTTCTCTCTCTCCCAAACACCACAAAATTTTACAATCATGAGCCAGTCTCCGGCTCCTGAAACGACAGCATCAATAATGCTGCCGTTAGAATATGAAATGGAGGACCCAGTAGACAGATTCTATCAAGTGTTGTTAGCAACTTCGTTGGAGAAAATGTCTGTAGAGGAAGCAGTGGACCGGTTGAACATTGACAATGTGCAGCTATTCATCCACACGCTATCACTATTTACATTAACCGAACCGTTAAAACAATTGATAGCGCAGTTAAACCTTGATCAGGATACCATGTTGTTGTTGATGGATACTCCACAGTTGATTCAACTAGGCATTGCCACGCCGGCGTTTGAAAAGACGGTGATTCGTACCAACACCAACATGCTGTATAAACAAAAGCGGTTCAACCTGCTACGTGAAGAAAGTGAAGGTTATACAAAGTTGATTGTGGAATTGTACAGTGCAGCGACAGATCCGAATTGTATGGGCAAAGTCGATACGACGGTCAAGGCGATCAAGTCGTTGATTGGGTATTTTGATTTGGACCCAGTGAGATCTTTGGACGTGTTGATGGATGTAGCAGCTGCGAATATTATAGATCACTGTGGATTTTTTGTGCAACTGTTAAAAGCCAGTCCTTGGTGGCCGACTACAACAGCAAAGACTGATTCGTTCAACTTGAACACTGGCGGCAATTCCAAAGCGGCACAGGTGCTAGGGTTTAAATTACAATCGAGGAATGAAAAACTGGTAATGTGGGTTGCTCTTTTGATAAAGGAAGGGTTTGTGTCTCTTGGTGGGATTTACGAATCGTTGTCACCATCGGATAAAGATCTCGAGGATTATGAAACAAGGTGGAAAAGCAAAATGGAGGAAAAGGCATATCTTGCCAGAGCTTCTGCACTAGCATTGGCAGCTCCATTAGGTGATGATTCTGGGCCGACTACCAAAAAAGAAGGTATGAAAAAGGAAGATGAAAAACCGACCAAAGTAATGCTGTTAGAAGCGTTATTATCAATTGGATCGTGGTATCCTTCGCTGTTTATTCTGGCCAAGTTTCCATATCTCACTGGAGCGTACCCAGAGTTGGCAGATTTGATCCATCGATGGACTCATTATATTATCGACCCATTGTATGAAAGTTGTGTGGACAAGGTTTCTATTGACAAGATGATGAGGTTGGTTCCAACCCATTTGCACCGGGAAACAGAGTTGGCTGAGCCGGTCAAAAAGCATCCAATATGCACTCTTCATCCAGATCTAGGGCTGTTTAAAACAAGCCGTTTTTTTTACAATTGGCAAGAAGATTTGACTCAAGTGGAGGATATTGATGGACTTGTTGAGGTTACCGAAACTTTGTTGAAATTCTCGGGTCCTCTTCTCGGAAGAGACGCGGAATTATTTGTCAAAATTTGTCGAATTGCAGTACGATTTTACAATTCCAAACCTAGTGATTTTTGGATGGAGTATTTTCGATTGTATTTGCTCCCAGCAATCTCCCCCATGGATCCAAATCCAAGTGCAATTTATGAAGTGTTTGAATTGGTCAAAAAATTTTCAATGGAAAGTCGATACTCCTTATATGGAGAATGGCTAGCAGTGTTATCAAAGGCCAGTCCTCATTTGAAAATGGCGCATTCCAAAGCTGAAAAGGATACCAAGAATGTCCTCAAACGGTTATCAAAGACAAATGTCAAGGAAATGATGAGAAAACTGGCAAAAATTTCATATTCAAACCCAGTACCAGCATTCACAGTGGTGATTGGACAGGTGGAAAGTTATGACAATTTGAGCGATTTGATTGTCGATGCGGCTCGATATTTCACCGAAATGGGGTGGGATGTATTACCATTTGTGTTGATGACACAGTTAACGTCTGGCCGAGGAACGGCTCAGATTGATGGACTAAATGACCGGAAATGGTTGCAATGTATGTTGAAAAAAAAAGGAAATTACAGAAAAACTAACAACTAGCTTTGGCAACGTTTACTGCAAAACTATGCAAGCGATATTCATTAATGAACCCACGACCATTGTTAATGTACCTACTAAGACAATTACATATTCAAAACACTTCGGAATTGATTGTATTACGAGAATTGATCTCGCAAATGGCGGGGATTGCACAATTGTCGAATGTAACCAGTGCGCAAGTGGAAGGGTTAGGAGGAGGACCGACACTGCAATCAAGCGTGTTTACCGTGATCGACGATCGACGAGAATCATGCAACAAAAGCGCCAAACGAATGGTGGAATCGTTGGTCGACTTGGGAATTCTCAGTGAATTGTACATTAGTCTTGCGCAGATCCATTCAACGTTCATCTACAATGTACCAGACGACCAAGCACATCAAAAGTTTTTGGCGTACAGGTACGACGATCTGACCCATGTGCTGCACCAATATACCGAAATGGTGAGCTATTTCATGGACCGAGACCAATTCAAACAGCATGTAATGGACATTCCAGAACTGTGCAACCGGTTTAGCATCACGCCGTGTTGGGCGTTTGGACTATGGAGACAGGTGTTGGGCCAGGACTTGCGTGAATATACTGGTGAATGGGACGGGCCATGGCACCCTCTCATGATGGGGATTATCAAGGGGATTGAACCAATGTTGACTGAGCAAGAGTGGGAGTTTTTGAAACCAGGGTTTTATGCAACGTTTTGGCAATTATCGCTATACGACATTGAATACCCCAAAGAACTTTATGAAACGCAAGAGCAAAAGCTAAAAGACCATCTCAACGGTGTCAACGAAACAATCAAGATGAGTGAAAAGGAACGGGATAATGAAGCCGTCAAGGAAAAGAAGCAAGAACGGGATCGAATCACGGCGCAGATTCCAAAACTACAAACTGAAAGCAAACAACATGAAGCCAACTTCAACAAAACATTGGACAGAATGGACCGGGAGAAATCGCATTGGTTTTTCCACGAAAATATGGAAGAAACCGCCAACAAGGCTGGCGTCGAGGTGCGGCGCAACCAAACTCGGCAGCTTTTGGTGGATTGTATTTTACCACGAGCGTTGCATTCACCAGTGGATGCCATTTTTTGTGCCCATTTTGTGCGAATGTTGCATTGCCTGGGGACGACAAACTTTTCATCGCTGTCATTTTATGACAAGTTGTTTGCTGGGGGGATTATGTATGGTACCTTGTTGACGTGCACGCCGCACGAGGCGGAGAATTTGGGATTATTTTTGAGTGAAGTGTTGCGGGATTTGGGACGATGGAGATCGGACCCCAAGTTGTACGAGAGTCAAGGGCTTGGGAAAGTTGTTGACGATACTGGGAAGGAGTCGTATCTCCCGGGGATGCAAATGCATTATCAATTGGGTCCGGTTGCGTATACGGATTTGCTCGACTTTGACAATTATCGGCGAGCGTTGGAGAAATGGCACCGACATACGTGTAATGCTGCGGTGGATTGTTTGAGGAATGGCGACTACATGCATCGGCGGAATACAATTACAATGTTGAAGAACATGGTGGATGTGTTCCCAGCGATTAAAACCCAAGGGTGGACTATTTCTGATGCGATTGAAGAGATTGCGAATAACGACCCACGAGATGATTTGAAGCTGGCGGCCAAGGCTCTGTTTGTGCATGTTACACGACGCGAGGGTGAATGGGTGGAATTGTATGATTTTAAACCGGTTTCGGAACAGGCCAAGCAGAATATTATCGATGCGGCGAAACGACGCCAAGCGTTGAAAAAGCCAAAGCCATCTTCAAAAGCGAAGCCAAAACCCAAGGAAAAGACAAGGGCCAAGGTAAAGGAGTCGGAGCTGGAGCTGGAGCCAAAACCAAAACCCAAGGAAGAAGACAAGGAAATCCCTGCGTCGTTGCCAAAAATTCCAACTGCGCCACGACGAGAGACTCCAACTGCACCACGACGAGAGACTCCAAACGACCGACGACGACAGCAGCAACAGCCTGCACCTCCTGCAGCTCCACCACCACCTCCACCGCCTCCGCCTCCTCCTTCATCCAACGCTCCCAAGTCCGATGCTAATGCTATCGAAATCAAAGAGCCACGAATGTTCCGCCGCGATCAGCAACGAGAGCTGCGGGAAAAGGACCGGGAACAGCGGGAACGAGAACGGGAACGGGAACGAGAGCGAGACCGTCGAGACAATCGATCTTTCCGTCGTGAACCAAGGGCCGGTCCAAAAGACCCCAAGCCACACCCCGATCGGATGAAGATATCGGAGGACACGAGCCGCACTTCACCACGTCCTGCACTCCCACAATCCAGAAACTCGTCTCAAGGACGTGAATATCGGGACAGGGAGCGAGACCGAGATCGAGATCGAGACCGGGGGTACAAACGACCACGAGATGCGCCACCACCGCCACCTCCAGGCCCACCACCTCCTGTAAACCGTACTGCAGAACGGCCTCAAGAACGAGAACGAGAACGAGAACGAGAAAGACGAGGAGGGAGAAGAGACCGGGTTCGTAAACACGATCGAGAAGATGAAATGCCGGATAAACGAAGGAGGACTGGGAGGTAGAGTACGCTTTGTAGAAACGTTATATATATATATTATTATTATTTTTCGCGCGCTCAAAACCTTTTTCTCCACCACACCATGTTGACACGGGCTCATAGTCTCCAATCAAAAGCTGTGGACATTCCTAGTAGACGCCGGGCAGGGACGACGTTAGATAGACCTCGCCATGGTGATATCACCGAGATGGAGGAAAACGACCCGCGGTTGGAGGCGTTTGCTAGCGCGTTTGAAAGCGACCGGGTGGTGAAAAACGGGTGGTTGCATAAACGGAACAAGGCTCGACAGTGGAATCGACGGTGGTTTGTGTTGCGAGATCATCAGTTGGTGTATTACAAAGATGAACATGAGTATAAAGTAGAAGGCATCATCTCTACAGCAGATATCATGACGGTGGCAATGGTTACTGACCAACACAAACCAAACCATTTTGTGATATTCACATCGTCTACAAATTTCCATCTCAGGGCGGAAAATACACCGGATGCTCAGGATTGGTGCGATATGGTGAGACAGGTGGCAGAGACTTCTGCAGAATCGCTTCTGGCGAGTAGTTATCAACGAATGGACAATGATCCGTTTCAAACAAGGGAGCGTCGGCTAAACTTGGCAGTGGAGCCACAGTCAGAGCCAACAGACGAAGGGATTGAATTTCCAAAGAACTTTCAAAACTTGCATCTAGGGTCACCTGGGACGACAGAGTTCAGTGGCGACGCTGCGGGGATAAGCTCATGTAGCACATCGCATGATCATGACCAAGACCAGGACCATGATCAGGACCCAGAAACAGAAGAGAAGATTGTGAAAAAGGGATATCTATCACGACTCAAAAAACGATACAACCAATGGAAACGACAGTATTTAATCCTAACGACGCAGCGCCTGGTAGTTTACAAATCCGACAAGCATCAACAACCAGTCAAGATCGTCCGCCTGGAGGATATAATCGACGTGGTGGAAACTGACGCACTCTCAAAAACAAAGAAATATTGCATGATAATTATTACCGCAGAAAAACGAATCCGGTTTTGTGCGGAAGATGAAGATGATTTGACCAAATGGTTGGCATCGTTCAAAAGTGTGTGCCGTAATATGTAGCAGGAGCTCCCAAAAATATATATTTTGACACCACTTTTTTTTTTTCTACCTTCACATTTCACATCCACAGTCACGTTCACCTTCACTTTCACAAACAGCAATGACCAAAAACGATGAACTTGCGAGTTCCAAATCGTTCATGAACCTGACTTCATCTGCATTATCTGGAGTCTTTGGATCACAGGTATCTCTAGCAGAATTAAATGGTGACGTTCGTGGAGTCACGCCTCAACCCCGTACACTTTCACCAGTTACACATACACCTCCTGAGGCAAAAGTTCCAGCATTGTCCAACGGATCAGTAAGACTATCATTTTTCACACTATTTATTCGTGTTGTTGCATTATTCGTCTTTGGAGTGCTCTATGGACAGTTTTCGCGGCACTTGCATGACAATCATCAAGTTACCAGTTACACCCTCGATATTGACCAAACAGGAGCATTTTCGCTGCTTTGGGGTAGTCAAGGAATTGTTCTTGGGTTTTTGCTGCCGTTTTTCGACTGGCTAATGCCGGAAAAGAGAACCTTGAACCGTGGCAAGGGAGGTGCAGATTGGACGTCGATTATTCGAGCCGCTGCTGCGTTTATGGGGGTGGCGTATGGAGTTCGGAAACTTTCTTGGAATTCTACTCTACAAGCAGCGTTTTATTGGGGCATGGTCAACCCATGTTTGTGGTTTATTCTGGATGGCACTCGTAATGGATTCTTGTTGTCTTGTTTGACAGCGATCATTGGTACCACAGTGTTTGCAATTGTGTTTCCTTCACATTTGCCGTATGCTGGGTACAGTGAGGAATATATCGCAGTGAGTACATGGGTTGCAAGTGTATTTTTCTGTTGTAGTATATGCTTTGGTAATATTGGTCGGCGGTTACTTTCGTTTGACTTTCCTCTAGATTAAATCATTCTTTGTTTATATGCTTTGTAGGATCTGTATGGAAGTCTCCATTCTGATTTGGATAATGACTTGTCGGAAATGTCAAAATTGGCTTTTTCCAGCCGTTCCAAGTAGAGCTGCACCGGGATGGATGTCAATGCAGGTATGATCATTGCGTCGGGAAGATCATGAAGATCCGACGTGAGTTGAGTAAGAATAGACCTTGCAGTCAAGACATGATCGTTTGCCCGGGTGGCGGTTTCAAACACCACGTCCAAAGTCTTTGGGTCCAATGGTTTGTTGGAGGTGTAATGGTCAATGACAGACTGTTGAGTGACTCCATGGGCAGACATGACATCCACTGGCAGCATCACCAAGCCGCGACGAGCAAAGAAGGAACTTCCTCGAAGGAAGGTTGTAATGGCTGTAGCTTGACCGATATGCGCCGCAATCTCTTCTAGTTGAGTAGTGATGGACGGGTTTTGATGCAAAAACTCTGATACCACCGGAGACACGGAATAGAGGGATTCCTGCAACATGTAATTTAATCCCGAGTAGGTCCCCTCGCCGTATGAACACATTGCGTCTAGAGACCGGATCGGTGGTGTTGTCACCGCCGCTTCACGGGTTTGCAGCAACGTTACTAGCCACCGTTTCGACATTTTCACTCCATCTTGCGTCGCCTTGGCGAGCAGCAACGCAGCTGGTTCTTTTGGTGTTTTTTCTATATTCCCAGTCATGGCTTTTTGAACTGCCGATTTCCAAAACTCGAACCGCATTCCGGCCAGTTCAGGTTTCGAGACTGTATCGGCGACTTTGCTGGTCTCTAGGTTAAACGCTCGCACCGCCAGAAACGCATCTGAAGCACGGTCCGGGAGGTACGAATGGATAACATAGGACGATCGGTCTTGTTTCGAAAGTAAATCGAGGCAGTGTTGTCTCGCGGCGGGTAAATTCACCGATGTCGAGTATCGTCGTAGCATGTTGCTGTTGTAAAGTTTTTTTTTTTTCCCAATGCGGCTCAAATAACCATATCTTTGTTATCATTCTCACACTATGCCTCTCGTACCACCATCTATTGAAACCCAATTTGACCAAGATTTGAACAATCGCCACCTAATCTACAACTACAACGTCGCTGGTTCCGAAACCGATTCCGGCAAGGACGAACAATGGAAGTACGAAATGTGGTTTTACAACAAGGACCGCATCGTCTATGCAATCCACGGCGGGCCAATGGCCGGAAGAAAGAACTTTCAAACTGCTACTTATCAATGTATCCGACCCGGTGAACTCTGGCAATGCAACTGGCTGGAGGAAACTGGTACGATCTGTTCATTGGTGTATGACATTAAAAACAAAAAAATAACTACTCTACTAGGCTTCTCCAAGGGCCATTGGGAAAAAGCCGACCAAGCTCACGGGGATAAACGCAACCCGGAAGATATGGACCGATGGAGAAAATTGGCGGAATTGGGCAAACAAACAGACCGATACATGTTGTCTGAACAAGCGGATATCTTTGAGGATTTCAAAGGTCCAGGTGAGCTTGAGAAAATTGACATGTCCTTGCCAACATTGTAGTTGCCAACATTGTAGTTGTAATCGAATGTGGTGGAACACTTTCCTTCCGCGCGCAATAATTTTGAATAAATTTGACTTCACCACCACCACCACCTCACCAATGACACGAGTATATCTAGACATTTCAATCGGCGACACTCCTCTTGGACGAGCATATTTCGAGCTATTCGATAATGTCGTTCCCAAAACCGCCGAAAACTTTCGAGCATTATGTACCGGCGAAAAAGACGGACTCGCCTTTAAGGGATCCAAATTCCACCGTGTAATCAAACGATTCATGATCCAAGGTGGGGATTTCACTGCTGGTAACGGTACCGGGGGGAAATCCATTTATGGAGAGAAATTCGCCGATGAAAACTTTGACCTCAAACACACTGAACCATTTTTACTCTCCATGGCCAATGCTGGTAAAGATACCAATGGGTCTCAATTCTTTGTCACCACAGTGGCTACTCCTCATTTGGACGGCAAGCATGTGGTATTTGGTAAACTAATCCAAGGCAAAAGCATCATTCGTACTGTTGAAAACACTCCAACTGGCGAAAGCGACGCTCCACAGCAACCAGTTGTGATTACCGATTGTGGGGAATTGCCAGCCGATTTTGAAATCCCAGCAAAAACTGATGATGGAACCGGTGACGTTTATGAAGATTGGCCCGATGATGAGGATCGAGCAACCAAAACCCCTGAAGATGGCCTCAAAGTAGCCACCGAGCTAAAATCAGTTGCCACAAACTTGTACAAAAACAAAGACCCACGTGCCTTGGTAAAGTATAGAAAGGCGCTTCGATTTGTGGATGAGCTAATTCCAGATAAGGATCAGCATGCAGAAATCCACCCAGAATACCTCAAATTGAAGACTGCTTTGCACTTGAATATCGCACTATTGGCTACTCAACAGGGGGAATACACCAGTGCTATCGCCGCGGCAACTGGTGCTCTCAACTCCACTGAGGACACCAAAAACCAAGCCAAGGCATACTATCGCCGTGGGGTGGCCCAGGCTCGCAGCAAGAATGACGATGGCGCCGTAAACGATTTTGACAATGCGTTGAAACTAGTTCCAAACGATCCTGCAGTTATCAAAGAGCTAGATCTAGCAAAGCAAAGAAATGCTAAAAAAGTGCAATCGCAAAAGGCTGCTTATGCAAAGTTCTTTGGCTAAACAGCCTTTGGACGCGCGATAAAAAGCCGAGTGGCTGGTGCAGGACCCGACCACCCGACTTTTTTTGTGGTAAAAATGTAGTATAATAATATATGATTGCGCACAGACCATATTCGCAAAAAAAAATATTTCAAATTTTTATGAATAATATATATACTGCTTATTCTGCTTTGAATAAAGTTTTTGGATACACCGTTGGCGATATTTCACAATTTTCATTACCGTTTAAACGTCCACCATCAATGTGGAATTATTTTCAGCCGTCCTATTACATACGTATGTTAAGATTTACTTTTTAACCATTGCACTGGAACACTAACACTTTTACCAGCACGGCGGTCCATTCACCATCGCCATTTGGTGATTTTTTTCCTACTATTAACAATAGTCCTGTTAATTATCATGATATCAGGATGCACGACAGCAGGAGCAGCAGGACCAAGTTTATACCTGGTTCAATTCAAATATGATGCATTTGCAGAACCGGCTAATCAGGGCCAAGGAATCCTCAATTCCTCAGCATATGATACTTGGAATGGTAAAGCCAATGGCACCAGTTTAACTATCCATGTTGGATATTTCGGAGTCTGTGCTGAAGACTCTAGTTCTAAAAATGCCACAGGTTGGACTTGTGGCAACAATATCAACGAAATTTCAAACAAAATTTCGTCTGATCAAGATCCATTTAATCTTCTCTACACTGCGTATGAGCTCAAGGGAGGCGCTATTAGTCCATGGATGTTGATTATCGGCACTTGTTTAATATTTTTCACCACAGTTTGTTTAATATTATCAAGGTCTGCACAAACATTCGCATTACCATTAGCAACAACATTAAACATTCTGGGGTTTGTTTTTATATTGATTGGAATGGTATGGCAGCAAACAGCATCCGGCGCCATGACTGCAGCAATTACCAAAATCACTGACGGGGCAATTCAAAGCAGTCTGGGGACATCTACAGCAGGGCTGGGATGGGCCAGTACGATATTTGTCGCATTGTGTGCTGGTGGTATGGGGGTGATTTTGATCACCGAGAAGGAGATTGAACATGAGACGGGTGAGCATCATGGAGTGATAAACGGAGGTGCAGCAGGCATGGGTGGTGGAATGGGTGGTGGTATGGGTGGTGGTATGGGTGGTGGTATGGGTGGTATGGGCGGCATGGGTGGCATGGGTGGAATGGCTCCTGCCATGATAGACCGGCATCCATCTCATTTATCAAGACATTCACTAGGCCGTGGTCGGTCGTTGAGTAGACATTCGTTTATAAGGGATGGAATAGAGCCTGAAGTGCGCATGCCATCCCCACCTTATTAATATTTTTATTTTATTTTTTTCCTCACCTCATGACATAATGAAAAAACAGATACATATTTACGATTTTGACAATACATTGTTTCTTACACCGCATCCTAACCCAGAACTATTATCTACCGGTGCTATTGGAGTATTAGAAAGTTTATCTGGGCTGCAAAATGGCGGCTGGTGGGCCGATTCTCGGTTTTTACAAGGCACCGGTGAAGGATTCAAACGGGAACGAGAAAAATCTTGGGACGGATGGTGGAATGAAAATGTAGTGGAATTGGTTAGATTGAGTATGGAGGATCCAGAGACTATGGTGGTATTACTCTCGGGCAGAAGGTCCGGGAGGTTTAAAACGTTGATTGAACAAATGGTGGAATCCAAAGGGTTAAAATTTGATGCAATTGTTCTACGGCAAGACAATATCAACCAGGAATATTCTACGCTGCAATTCAAAAACGGAATTATCCAAGAACTTGTCACAATGAACCCAGTTGAGTTAATCTCAATTTATGAAGATCGTCCGAAACAAGCAGCAGGATTCCGCAAACTTTTAAAACGGCTTGGTGAAGGTCGCGATTTCTTGTACCAAGTCATTGAAGTTTACGAACCACATCGCTATCTCGACCCACTAGTCGAACGACAATTAATCCAAGCAGTAGTCAGTTCCCACAATGACGCACTTGCAAAAAACCAACTCAACAATTCCTGTCGATACGGTCGAGTCGACTTGGTGAAAGATGTAATGTATTCTGGCTACCTACTAGACAAGAAAAGTACAGTGCGGGCACTAAAACTTGTCGAAACAATGACCCCACGGCCAGGCACTACAAATGCATACAAATACGAGGGCAACGCGATCATAACTTCGCGAGGTCCGCTAACTATCAAAGTCGACACACAATGGAAAATCACTCATGTTGGACAAGTTCCAGGGAGGGTCTGGGCTGCCAAAGTGGAAAGCCCCATTCCAGTTGAAACAGAGCATACCACACCAATGATAATCCTTGCAATGAAACGCAAAGTCAATCCATCTGAAGTTGAGAAAATCAACAATTGGATGGAAATACCTCATGTAGAAATATCAACCTCGTTAGGAGAATACGCATTGTTAAAGCTCAATGCGCGGAAACGTGTATAATACTTTTGAATCTGTTTTTTTTTTTTTTTTTTTTTTTTTTTTCCCAAAATCTACACTCCTCATCAAACAAATGGACGCGTCTAAATGGATCAAGGCTCAGCCATTGATGATTGAATGGCATCAAGGTCAGACGCCTATTTATTCAGCAGATTTTCAACCGAATGGTGATCGTTTGGCTACCGGTGGATTGGATTCTATGGTTCGAATGTGGAAATTGTCCAAGAAGGACACGGTCGTCAGCGTCAAATTTCTGTCGACATTAAACGAACACACTATTACAGTAAATGCAGTAAGATTCGACCCCAAGGGTAAAATCCTTGCATCTGCTGATGACGATGGTTGGGTATTTTTCTGGGAATTGAGCGATGTTCCTGTCAGCGGTTTTGGTGAAGAAGGCAAGCATGAATTTGATGTTGAATCATGGCGGACGACAAAGAAGGTTAAAATGTTTGATAAGGAGATTTATGACATTGCATGGTCTCCAGACTCGAAATATCTCATTGCAGGATCGATGCAGAATATTGTTGGGATTGTTGACGTTTCGACTTGTACCAAGATTCGAGAATTTGCAGAACAAAGCGGTATTGTCCAGGGAGTGGCATGGGATCCGCTCAATGAGTACATTGCAACACAATCGTCCGACAAGGCGGTACATATTTATAGTCTCAAAAACAGCAGTGGGAAATCCGCATTGAGTGATTCGGAAATTTTATTATCGCCATATCACAAGATTGATAGGACGGACAAGATTGAGCTACCAAGACTTGAAACTCCATCACCATCAAAATCCAACATGGATCCACCTCCAGTATCCCGAACTCATTCACGAAAGAGTTCATTTACCTCTAATCGATCTGAATCGCCAGTACCCCATATTTCAATGCCGTTGCCAGCAGTTCGTCAATTTGGATCTCCTCAGTTGAGTCAGCGGGGACAAATGTCGTATGGAGGTGAATCAGCCACTGCTTTTTTTCGACGATTAACATTTACGCCAGATGGTAGTTTACTGCTCACACCAACCGGTATCTTTCAAAATTCAAACGATCAGGTCTGCACAGTGTATATTTATACCCGCCGCGGGTTAAACCGACCTCCAATTGCACATTTACCAGGGTTCAAAAATCCAACATTAGCAGTACGATGTTCACCAGTGTTTTACAAGTTGCGAGCAGAAGGTGAAAATGTGAAAACGCGGCATATTACAATTGATACAGAGGAAACACCATCAGCAGCAGCAGCAGCATTGCCAGAATCCATTGAGCATGAGGAATCGCCGGGCCCTGTCTTTAAACTGAAATATCGAATGATTTATGCTGTTGCTACAAAAGATACAGTAGTTGTCTACGATACTCAACAACCAACCCCACTTTGCATTGTTTCGAATTTGGCATATCTCGAATTCACCGACCTGGCCTGGAGTCGCGATGGTGAAACGCTACTAGTAACATCTACCGATGGGTTTTGTTCAGCAATTTGTTTCCAACCAGATGCATTAGGAGATAAGACTGACGAAATCCCAACTGCTGAATTGGACGTGTCTGATCAGACTAGCGACGAGCCAATATCACTAACCCCGGTAGTATCGCATGTTTTGCCGGCTGGGTTGCATGGAACTCCAGAGAAACGGCCGTCATCTGCTAGTTCTGAGGATGATTCCAAAAAGAAGCGACGAATTGCACCAACGTTGGTGAGTGAGAAAACGAGTAGAACGTAGAAATTTAAATTTTGTTCTATTTTTTTTTTTTTTTTTTTTTTTAATTATTTTTCCCAACCAGACACAAAAAAATGGCAAAGACAAAAAAGACCAATCTTAAAGCCAACTCGTTGTATCAAGCAATCCATGGGATTAAAAAGGAGGATCCAAGAGAAGCAAGGAAACGACGTGATCGTGAAAAAGCGCGACGGGTTCACGACCAACAACGAGTGACAGCTCAACAACCACAGCCGGCGCCACCACCCACGCCGCAAGTTTCGAATGCACCTACAGAACCACGAAGCTTTCGAAGAAAAAATATCAGCATAAAAGACGTGTCGTTACCTCCGATTTTGGTATTACGCAACCTGGAGCTAGGCACCTCTGCGAGCGATGTAAAGACCAGCATGGAATCATCTATAGGTCCAGTGTCTGACTGTAGGATCAAACTCGACGAATCTAGAAAGTCCATGTTTGCGGAAATTATGTTTGTCAATCATGATAATGCACACAAGGCATTGAAGGAATACGACGGTAGTAATGCAGATGGAAGGGTGCTCAAAGCTTTGGTTGCCAAAGTTCATGAAATCTTGGAGGTTCCTGAAACTGTCAAAGTTCCTGAATACATTCAATCATGGGATGGCCCTCCACTTTATAGCGACAATGTGATCAAATCAAATCGCCGCCGAAAATTCATGCGTCAATAGTTTCAATTTGTGTTGTTGTTTGTTTGTTTGTTTGTTTTTTGTTTTTTTTAATTATTTATCTACATTTTCTTTGAGTTGCATTTTTTGTCTTGCTCGTAGTATCATTTCCTGTTGCTGTCGTTTGAGCTGTTGCTGACGCGTTTCTTTATCCGTACTCCAAGATGGTTTTTCTATTGGTTTTACTTGTGCATCTTTTTCTGGTTGTTTCAAATCATCTTCAGTCAGGTTATACTTGTTCAACAGTTTACTCTTTGTGACAGGTTTTGCCGCTTCTGATGCTGCTGCTGCTGCTGGTGGTGGTGGTTGCGGAAGTGTACCTTGCGACAAAAACCGCTCAACAGTCGTTTCAACACTACCAGTACGTTCCAAATCGTATCGGATTTGCTCAGTGGTGAGATCCGGGGCCAACGTTTGAACCACTTCGATCATAGATTGTGTGACTGGGCGTCGGTACTCTCGACGTTCCGGTGCTGGTATTGGTGCAGTATTGGTAGGTTGTACCTGACGAGGTTGAACCTGACGGGGTCGTACCTGATTCGATTCAGACGTTACAAACCATCGGATTACTACAAAAGCAACCACAATTGTCAATAAAAATGTAATTGTTGACGAGTCCATTGCAAAGTGAAGTTCAAGAGGAGGAGGGAAAAAAAGTGGACGTTTTTTCAAAATTCCCAACGCACAACTGTCTGGCGGTTTAGGTTAATAAATTAGAGGTCTATGAAAAACTGGCTATGAAAATTGTAGTTTAAACGCCTCGTCTTGACGTCTTACACTATAGACAAAATCCACAATAGCATCCGATTCACGGACATTTTGGGCGGTAAAATGTCGTTTACATGCTGCTGCAAGCTCTGCTTTTGATATCCGTTGGTGATTCTTGAATGACTGCGTCTTTTTTCCAACACCACCTCCAAGCAAATATCCGTTGAAACTGGTACAACTTGGTACTTGAAGTTTATTCTGTGCTCGATATTTTCTTAATGTAGCCAATGGGAGTGACTCAAAGTCCAACTTGTAGTGTTAGTGGATTATTCCTGCGGATGAACTTACTGGATCCTTCTCCTGAGTTTGTTTCTGCATTTGTTGTTGGGGTGGAGGTTCAGTCGTTGATGCTGCTGCTGCCGCTGCTGCTGCTGCTGATGCTGCAGCCTTGTCTTTTCGACTTGAACCGGAAGACTTTTGTGCCGTTGACCGTGGATTCGCCATTTTTTGTCTAATGGAAAAGGATTTACGGCTCAAACCAATGGGATATTATTATCACCAGCCGGGTAACCCTTGTCCTTGATTTTTCTGTCGCGCCTCACGCTGTGCGGGTCCGTTCCCGTCCCAAAAAAGCGCTCTCCCTCCCCCAAAAAAAAAAAAAAAAAACAAATGTTGCGCCAATCACCAGGCCATGTGCCCGCAAACGACAATGCAAGGGGATATTTTAAATTCAATCACGCGCTACGGATTCCGTGTAGCTGGTTATTTAAATATTGAGGAGAAAATAAAAATGGCGAATACATGAACCTACAAAAAGTCCAGCCGACAATCTCCAATCTCCATCTAATCCATTAAGACCATTGATGAAGTTTAAATCGGAAGCCCTGACTAATGTTCAGCCACAGGTCTCACAGCAACTTTATCCCCAAAAAGTCTGCCAAAAACGTCCAATGTCACACCAGAATTACCTCTTTGAGGGATTTAGCACGGACCTCTTTCAAGTTGATAATATAAAAACCGCATGATTATATTATTTTTGCCCACCCGCGCTTGTCCCATATTTTGCCACCAGCAAGTATAAATACCCTTGAATATCCCCAGTATTTTTAATTCCTTGTCTCCTTAAAAAAACCAAAAAAAAAAAAAATTCACACCATGCCAGATGTACGAGGATTTTTAAACCACCATGCCGTGGTAAAGTTTGCAGCCATTGTCGGGTTCATTGGCGCTACATACTTTCAAAGTCATTTCATTCGTCACCAGTTTGAACATGAAGAGCACGACTCAAACGCATTCTGGGTCCCACCTTCTTATTTGTTGTTCTTCGGAACCGTGCAAACAGTGTTGCAGTTCTTGTACCTTTTGCAACACTTTTCACCAGACGCTGCAGTTCAAGAAGCAGCCCACAAGACTGGATGGAACTATTTTGTTTGGGCATTGTTTGTATCTCTGTGGACATTTTTCTTTAGCCGACATGATTACTGGATTGCATTTGCGTTCAACTTGTTGACTGTATTTAGTTTGTTCCATCTCAGCTTCAGATACAAGACTCACACCATTACACCAAACTCGAGATGGTGGTTTATTCATTTTGCTGTGAATTCCTTGCCAACGGCGTTTTCACACTGGGGGTTGTTCTTCACTTTGTTCACGGCGGCGAATGCTCATGGTAAGGCTGGCGGTATTGTTGCTGATGTATTTATTTGGTGGTTCCTCCTCTATCCAGCATTCAAGCTCAACCGGTTCAGTGATTGGGGTACTGGTCTTGCAGTTTCTTACTTTGTTTGGGGTTTCTATTATGGTAATGGGAACACTTTGCAACACTGGTTTGCATTTGCGATTGCAATCCTGGATTCATTGTACACCTTTGTGGTAGGATATCCAGATATCCCAAGTCATTCAGTGGAATTCCGACGAGGTGGTGAACAAGCTCCATTGTTGAGTGGTGACAATGCATAAATTGTCACTTGGTGGCGACTTTTAAACACTATATTTTTTTTTTTTATTTTTTTTAATTCTTCAATAGCTACTAGCTAGAGACTTTTAATGGATTTTTTACGCTTTGGAGGTAATATGTATATTCCCTGACGCAGCCAATGGAAAGCTGCAGCGTAACCGGAATTCTGGATTTTACTTGGTGCTATACGAGCACCTTGGTGCCTGATGCCGCACCCGCGTGGCAGACGCGCGGCTTTTGCGCCGCAGGCAGATCGCGTTTCAAAACGCTTTGAATGCGCTTGTATAAATAGGCTCCATCAAAACAGTTGAATTAACGGGGTCAAGATTAGATAGCTAGATGAAGAATGTGTAACATTCGCTCTTAGCCCCGCAATACACTATACGTTTGTAGATTATCGTCCCGCTCTTTTTAGATTGATCCCAGCCCTCGCCCTTTTTTCCTTCTTATTTGCTGATTAATACAACTTTTCTGCACCTCTTATTTGCTGATTAATACAACTTTCCGGTATAAATACCACGTCGAGTCCGACCCAAAAGACCTTTGAAAACAGAAAGAAAAATGAGCAAGATTTTACTTACCGGATACGGCGAGCTGGGAGCTGAAATTCTCAAAGGGCTAATCCAAGACGGTCACGACGCGTCAGCGGTTTCGGTGATGCGGCGTGTCGGGAGTGACAAACAACCAATTGAAGCAGTTGGTGCAAACGTTGTTACCGGTGATTTGTCTAATGATTCAGTGGACGCTTTAACAAATGTTTTTAAACCCTTTGATATCGTGATTGGATCTGCTGGGTTTGTAGCAGGAAATTCCGGCAACAAGAGCATCCAGATCAAAGTCACCAACGCAGTGATCCAAGCCAAAGTTGTTCGATACATTCCATGGCAATTTGGATTAGACTACGATATTATCGGCAAAGGATCATCTCAAGACACTTTTGACGAACAATTAGCTGTTCGTGACATTCTTCGAACTCAAACTGTCACCAAATGGACGATCATCTCCACGGGAATGTTTACGAGTTTTTTGTTTCTCCCCGAATTCGGCGTCACCAACATTTCTAAGCCGTCTGTTCGTGCATTAGGTAGCTGGGGTACCAAAGTTACTGCGACTGCTGCTGAAGATATCGGCCACATCACTGCGGCCGTGGTCCATGCAAATGAGTTCAACAATGAACCGGTTTTCGTCGCTGGAGATACCGTCACTTATAAACATCTTGCTGATATTGTTGAAAAGGTGACTGGTAAGCCTGTCGAACGAACTGTGCTAACTGTGGATACAGCCAAAACTTTGCTAGAAAAAGACCCACAAAACTCAGCGTTGAAATATAGTATCGTGTTTGGTCAAGGTGTGGGTACTTGGTGGGATAAAGAAACCGCATGGAATATAAAGAAGCGAATCCCTGCGTTGTCTGTAGAGGAGTATGCAATGAAGCATTTCAAGAAAAGATCAGATCTCGAGTAGTAGTAGGAAGGAAGGAGAAAAAAAAAAAAAAAAAAAAAACCTATTTGAATCTGCTTTGAGCCGGAGTCGAACCGACGATCTCGTCATTACTAGTGACGCGCCTTACCAACTTGGCCATCAAAGCACGTGACTTTTCATTTCGTGTGAGCCGCAGCTCTACAAGTATGGCTTTTTTGCGGGTAACTCTGAGCACGTCAGCGTACATCTGAGAATGGGTAATATATAAGATGGTGTTAGAACATCGTGAACTCCTTTTCTTCTGTCCTTGTTTAGGCGTCTACCTTACTTTTGATATTCTAACATTTTTGTTATTAGGTAAGCTATACTGAATAAATGTTTAACTTTTTTGTTATTAGCAACGGCTATAACTAGCGGTCTACGTATCCTCGAACTACACACCACACATTTTGTGACGGATCAGCTCGTGTGTGCTTGGATCTGAGTTGAGCCGCACATGGCATTACCAAAATCCGACACAGTTTCCGGTTCCATCCACACAAACAGGAACCCACGCAACAACGCGAATCAATGGGTCGGTTCATATGACGGGGTAAGAAGGGTTTTTGACCAAAGGCTAGAGACTTCTTTAACTAAAATGATTGCAAAAATCATCTGAAACTTTGTACTAGCGTATACAATTGGACAATGCCACTGATACCATTATCTCAAGTGGTAAGCCAATTGTTCTTTTACAGAGCTCGTAGATATTAAGCTAATGGGTATAGGATTGAATTATGGTTTTTATGTAATATCTTTTTTATATTTTAATATATTGTGAAAAAAAAAAAATTAAAAAAAAAAAAGAGAGAGGTTCCTCCGAGACAAGAAGCCAGGGCAAGGAAATCACGTCAGAGGTCCCAGCAGAGTTTATTAATGTTACATGAAGTAGGAGGTCACGTTAGTGTTACCCCCGCAAGTTAGAATCATAATAAGTATGTATTATGGATTAGTTAAATAAAGAGCATTATCCGGGGCTAAGACGAGGAAGCAATCCTGGACTGAGCCAAAACGGAGATTGTGCTACCTTCATCATTGTGCACTTGTAGTCTTCACATTGTTATATCCTTATATTGATATTACTCTTCCACTATTACACTGAAACCAAGACTGATCCACATCTACGATCGTTCTGTTACACTGTTTCATAATAGGCAAGTGGTGCAAAGAAGTCACGACGTCAGTGTAACAGGCAAGCGCAAGGAAGCCACGTCAGGGTTCCCAAGTTTAGAATCTTAATAACAAAGTGTATTATGGATTAGTTATAAAAGGAGCAATCATCCGGGGGACCCATATCTACGACCGTTCTGTTACACTTGACACTTGGTATCGTCGGTTTAAAAAATCAGACACTAGACACCAGAAACAAAAAAAAAACAAAAAATGGTTGTTCCGAAAAGACAAGGAATAAAAGAAGAAAAATGGAATGAAGAAGAACCGGGTTCTGACAACGGCCGAAACGACAACAGACGTTGGAGAGGAGTCAAACCAGAAACTTATCAAGGAATAAAAGAAGAAGAACCGGGTTCTGACAACGGCCGAAAGGACAACAGACGTTGGAGAGGAGCCAAACCAGAAACTTACAATGGAGAAAAGAAGACGGCATTGGCATTGAATGGTTGGCTGGTGATCACCTTAAACAGAATTCAAGAAGCTGGTTATCCAACAGATGACTACATTAATCAAGCAGGAATATTCTTATCAGGCGAAATCAGTCTATGGTATGCCAGATGGCAAGTAGCCAACCCTGATGTTACAGAATGGGATGAGTTTGCCGATGCAATTCGACAAGAAGTCTTGGGCCAGAATTATGTTTCAGATGCGATTGGTGATTTTAAGGAGTTATATCAAACAGGGCCAGTTCTTGCCTACTCTAGGCGATTTGAAGAACTTCGTGAAACTGCACCACCATTGCGAGCGATGTCAGAAGACTTGACTATATTATTTTATTTGTGTGGTTTGAAGCCACATTTACGGCCATATATCAGAGCAGCCCACCCCATAACGGTGGAAGAAGCAATGGCAATTGCAGCGTCGACAGACCTGGACACGTATCAGTTGAATCGGCGCACTTTGAAACAAGGGCGTCAACATAATCAGAATTTCGCCCAATGCCTTGATTTACCAGCCTCGTCGTCAAATGGATACCGACACAGACGTGGTCGGGGTAAGAGATCAGGCAGCTACAACCAGCAACGGGGTCCACATGAACCAGAAAACAAAAAAGCTAAAGTTGTTTGTTGGAAGTGTAATGACAGGGGCCATTATAGTTCACAATGTCCTCAGAACGCTCTGAATAAGGATTCACGTGCCAGAACAAATTTGATCACCCATCAGCTGTTGCAAGGTTGGGTTTAGATGTTAAACCAGCCAGCAAGACGATTGAGTTGATAGGTGCTTTGGATAAGGACGTGTATGCCACAGTAACTGAAGCAGTGGTGATCCCACTTGAGAAGCTGTACTGGTGTGATGTTACGGCTTATGTTTATGACATTACTGGGCAAGATTTGTTGCTTGGAGCGCCACTTACGTCTAAATACGACGCATGACATCGGGGAAAAGAGAGGACGAGTCCAGATTAATTGTATAAATCGAAAGCAATATATTCGTGAAGTTAATGGGAATGTTGTGGGTGAAATCCAATGTCGATATAAAGACTTGCCAGGGAGACATTGATGATCCCGATGCCGTAACAATTGAAGTAGTCCAAGATCCTGTTTTACCTTTTGAATTGTCAGATTATTCAGATGTAGTGGTTACCGAGCTACCTCCAGGATTGCCTCCAAAGCGAGCTATTGAATATGGTATTGAAGAGCAACTGGGAAGCAAACCAACCGCAAGAGCGCCATACCGATTGTCATTCGGTGAGATGGATGAAATGAAACGGCAGCTTTCTAAACTGTTGAAAGAAGGCAAAATTCTACCATCAGTCTCACCGTATGGTGCAGCAGTGTTATTTGTAAAAAAAGATGGTACAATGCGGATGTGTATTGATTACCGTGCATTGAATGCAAAAACGATCAAAAATCAATACCCACTACCCAGAATCGATGATATTTTGGATCGATGATATTTTGGACCAGTTGAGTGGAGCCAGGGTTTTTCTAAACTAGATTTATATTCTGGTTACCACCAAATTCGAATTACCATATCTTTCGAAGGACAACAACTACATTCTTGTTAAAATAACAATACATTCTTTTCTTTAAACAACGCTGCTCACTCCGAACTAGATTGCCAATGCTCACCTGGACGAGCCGCACATCGAACTTGAACCTAACCAGAACGAACCCTACATCATTTTTCTTAAACAGGTATGCGGCCGGCTCTGAGACATCGGAGGTCCGATTTGCAGATGCGGCTCAGGTCGAGATAATGTATCTTGAGCAATTCTGAGCGGCTGGTGGTGATTGTGGTCGAATCATGTGGTGTAGTGCTCCCTACTACCAAGAATTCGCATCCTCCCCCCGTCGTTGATTTTATCGTTCAAAATCCCCGAATATCACCTCCTCCATTTCGGGATACTGAGTGCAGCAGAGGTTTAACCGAGGGGCCTCGTCCAAGACAATCAAAGACCAATTTTGGTGGGCCATATTCTGTTGGGAACCGAGGAGTAGTTGAGCTTATTATTATCCTAGCATTTGTCAACTCGGATGGCCTCAATTCAGTCCGTTCAACAGTCTTCGAGGCTTCATCCACTTGGTCAAGGATCACATTATGCATCTACGACTCTGAGAATAAAACAGACATATAAAAAGCATCTTTTGTCATTAACAAGCTGTCATAGTAACGAATCTTTGGCTCTTCCAGCTCCAAATATCATGCGCAAAGTATGTTCTGCCGCACGCGTGCGGCGATGCCGATAAGCTCGATCGGGGTTCAAGTTATCTAACCTTTTTGTTTCAGAAAAAGAACAAACCGGTTCATTACCAGACCTCATGATCAATCGAAATCAAAACAGGTAGCACGATGGGGGGGAAGCAGTGCTGCTGCATGCGGTTAGACCCCACTCACTAATGCAATGTGTCGTGGCGTAATGAGCCGCCAACGTTTTGAGCAGCCAACCCACTAAGCAAATTTCTGGTCATGTGCGGCGAACTTTGTGTTCTCTACGTTTTGTTTTATTTATCAAAAAAAAAACCAAAATCCCATTATCGTTCCCATATAAAGTAATAAATAGACCGCATCTTAATTATACGTCGATCCGGTTCTCTCCCCATAATCATCGCGCCATACTACTACATTGCTCACCGTACATACAATTCACTAAAGACAACCTCCGAGCGACTTGTTCACGGACATGTTCGAGACCTTTAACCTTGTTGTATATTTCCTTGTTTTCTTAGTACATTAGTTAGTTTTACCTTTTTTGTTTCGGGGTATATAAAACCTAGTGACATACCCGATCTTACACTTAAAAGTGCGATGTGCTGCTGGTCGTAACTCTTCAGCATTCCCTCCAGCTGCGTTTTCTCCTGCCGCAGCTGGTCCAGAGAGGCATTCATAGTTGTAGCAAAAAAAAAAATGAGTGGTTGTTAAGAAGATAAGACTGATATGGGGAAGCGAGAGAAAAAAAATCAACAACGAACAATAAATAAAAAAAATTCAGGGAGGGGGATCCCCTATAAAACCAACCGCACGCTCAGGCACCTATTGGCGGTGGCTGTTGCTCTGCCGGGACAGTTGTCGATCGTTGCTGTATTGGGAAATGTACATCGCCAGATTAGATATTACGCATCTGGGAAATCATTTCGTAACAATGCATTGCCCTTTGGTTTTTTTGGGGTAGATTAACGCGGTAATACGGTCTTTTTATTTAATGCAATAGTCCAATGATGGCTAGCGTTGTTTGACAATGCGGATAAAAATGGATTCATGCAGTTCTCATCCCGTGGGGTGAGGCTTTTTGAGGTTTGATATTATATTTTGCGGTAATGCTAGGAAATGCTAAGGAGAAGACAAGTTTTCTTTTTAAAACATCAGGTGTCCGTCATAAATAATGCAGTCGGTTTTTGCAATCAGAATTTCTCGATTGGCAGCAAATAGCTGCATTTGAAGGAATTCTGTGTACCGATCTTTTTCATGCGTGGTGAAATCTGCCTTGTCAGCAACAGTCAAAAAAAAAAAAAAAAAAAAAAAAAAAAAATTGGCTTACCTCCAGTTTCAACAGTCTCCAGCCTTCGCACAATCTCCAGGCGTGTCTTTTGTAATCGGATCAGTTGGTTTCTTGATGGTGACATTGCTATAAATATGAGTGTGGAGAAAAACAAGTGTAACCCAACAGCAGATTTCTGGTTGTTTATATACTAATCGGTGAGCCTCATCTCGGGATTTGAGGCGCCGCATTACAACTTCCAATCTGCTTTCCCCTTTCAGGGTGCATCCAAAAAGAAAAGAAAAGAAAATAACAACCAGAGGATTATTGTATACTAAACCAGCACCAGGGAAAGCTTCTTCGTGCTTTCGCTGCTGCTGCCGCTCTTCACTAAACGCGCTTTTGATGGCGGAATCATTTTTCTAACCGTGTTACTCCTCATTCAACGGCCACACTCTGGTTCGTAAAATACCGTATCCTATCCCAGTGTGCACCTTTGCCAGCCGCTCATGTGTTGTCCAATTCAAAAGCGTATCGATTAATAACGTCAAGATGATACCAATCTAGACTCTCAATCTGGTCTGGTCGTTCCAGTCGAATTCGAAAGAACCGATGACGACCTTTGTAATCATAACAACCCTCTATGAAAAATATATGGATCGATCAAAAAAAAAAAAAAAAAAAAAAAAAAAAAAAATCATTCATGACTATTTAGATATATATATATATGTATACTCTTTGAAAGTAAAAAAACATTCTTTTCAGGAGTACTCTTTTCCTTTTCCATCCTTATAACGCATTCTTCTTGGTCAAATAATCAAACCTTGAAAATGTATAACCAATAAACGGCAAATCTTCCTTTGCATCCCTGTTACCGCCTTGAGGCGGCGCAGGAGTAGATGGAACCACCTCTTGATCCAAATCTTCAGTTGGAAAGTACGAAGTATCAGTAATCGATGCTAATTCAGGGATATATGGCGCGTTAAAGTCTCGGATCGATGACCAATCAACTCCACGGAAAAATGGATGATCCTTGATTTCTTCAGATCCATGTCGCCCCAACCGTCTATCAGCAGAGGTCAACAACCGTCGAATCAAATCTTCAGATTCCGGTGAAATATGAACATCTTCAGGGAATACCAATTGTTCTTGCCAATTGAGAATCTTTTGGTAAGTTTCCTTTGGAGTTTCAGAACAAAATGGAGGCCATCCAACCAAACATTCGTACATGATACCACCCAAACTCCACCAATCACATTCTTTGCCATATCCTTGATTATGGAAAATCTCTGGAGCAATATAATCTGGAGTACCCACGGTAGAATAGGCCATCAATCGACGAGATTTTCTCCAAGTGGAAATTTGCTGTCGATTTGAAATTGTCAAGTGAATTGCATCAACCATCATTGAGTTTCTAGCTGGTTGAGTATTACCATTTTGAGCATCTTCATCCAACAGCTTTCGATAGTAATTAGAATCATGAGTCTTGTGGAACCCGGTAGACAACCCAAAATCAGACAGCTTGATATGCCCTCTCTTGTCAATCAAAATGTTATCTGGTTTAATATCTCGATGAATAAACCCAAGCTTGTGAATCGCTTCAATTGCAAGAACACACTCAGCAATATAAAACCGAGTAATGTCTTCATAGAAGGTATCATACTTGATCAACATTGTCATCAAATCTCCACCTGGTAAAAACTCCATAATCAAATACAAATACTGAGCATCTTGGAAAGAATAATACAATGAAACGACCCATGGACTGTCCGATCCTGCTAGCACATCTCTCTCAGCTTTAACATGAGCCAACTGATCCTTTTGGTACATTTCACTCTTGAGCAAAGTTTTCATGGCATAAATCTTACCAGTATCCTTCTTTTGTACCAATCGAACTTCACCAAATGCACCCTTACCAATCACCTTGACTGTACTAAAATCTTCCAATCTCAATCTAGTTCTTCTTAGTCTCAAAAATGAAGATTCCTTTTTACCAAGAGATGTCAAAGTACGATTCTTTCGTTCGTCAGAACCTCGATCTTGCAACAAACTTTGCTCTGTTTGAACTCGTCGCTGATTTCGTTCTTTGGCATGATTCACATTGAGGTTAAAGTAATGTTCAATCTTTAGCTTGACGGCAGAAGCCTTTTCCTGAGTATGTTTAGAAAACTTTTCTGGATGTCGCTCAAATACCACGTAATCACTAGTTTGTGTATTTGATCCAGTATTGTTGATATTACTGCTGACTACCGGAGTCGGCTGTAAGAACTGTGAATTTTGTGGATTTTGGTTTTGGTTTTGGTATTGGTGTTGATATTGTAGCATGAGTTGATCTTGCTGTTGTTGATTATGGGCAACTTGGGATGCTTGATTGTATACTCCTGCTTGGTTTCTATTCTGCAAGCTTGGAGTCGGCAATTGCACGTATGGATTTTGGATTTGTTGTTGTTGTTGGTTCGCACCCGCTTGTTGATTTGGTCGGTAGAATTGGCTGAATTGTTGTTGCTGAGGTTGTTGAAAGTACTGCTGTTGGGGACCACCGCCGCCAAAAGCTTGTCCTTGTTGCGGTTGTGGTTGTGTTTGACCCTGACTTTGTGCTTGGCCTTGGGGTTGAGCTTGCCCTTGACCTTGACCAGATTGCCCTTGAGTTTGTTGATTCTGGTAGAAAAGGCCGGAATTGTTACTGGAGTTTGGTTGTTGATACATGATTACGTGTTGAGTCCTCCTCGATTTCGTTTCACAACCCCTGAAATCTTGCTTTCTAAAATTCGCGACAAAAAAGTTTTTTCAGAGATCCAATCAGATGGCAAGGAGATGGACAATCCGGAAATATCGAGATCAAAAGAGAACAGACCTAATTACCTGCGTTACAATGAGTTTAAAAGGCAAGTCGCTGGAGGAGGAGGGGATATCAAAAACAAGTGTCCCTAAGAGTAACAGAGTGTATGAAAAGTTGAAAAGCGAAGGGGATTAAAAGGGGAATAAAAAACCTAACCCTGCCGCCGAGCGACTTTGAGTTGCGTTGCGTTTGGCGCGGTCCGGAATCGGTGAACCGGGCGCGTTAAAAATAAAAAATAATAAAAATAAAAACGGGCAGTGGCAGCCGGGCCGGGGCGCGCTTCCTGCGTGTATATTCCAGCACGGGCCGTCTATGAGTTTTTGTGTCTATGTACGTGTGTTTGAGACTTGCTGGATGGAGAAATGGCTAGGATAGACTGCAATTGAGATGATGTTGGTCCAAGGAGTGGAGGTAGATTGTCGGGGTTGTGGGTGCTTTACAATGGGATTTGACACGTGGGAGAATACGTCCATAGCGACGCGATGGTATTATCTTGTTCAATCGCAATTTCCAGCAGTTTAGCTAGACGTACTACAAGCACGATAGAGAAATGCAGGTAGCGTGTGTGATGAGCCACAGTTGCTAGCGTTTAATAAAATTAGATTTTTGCGGTTGCCCGACTATAGGCTTTTGAGATATCCTCCCGATTCACGTGCTGCATACATTTAATAGGTTTGTCACTTCCAGCGGATTTAGCAGGCTAATGCAGTGAGAATTCACGGCTGTCGAACTGGGTTGACCGTCTTGTTGAAACTTTAGAAATGGCACGTTCGACCATTTGCTCCAGCGGCTCACGATGAGCCGTGCGGCAGATCCGCAAATCAATTACAGTTCAATCATCTACTTCTGATTCCCGGCCGACATGTCCTATCCACCCCCAAGTTGAAAAGAAAAAAACCCCCACAATGACAGAAAAGGACAACGACAGGCGATATATGCTTTAGCTTTGTCCGTTCAACGGATGGAACGGTCAATGAGAGGTATCGAACTTGAAGGCATCGAGGTGAGAGTAAGCGCACTCGGAAAGGAACGTCGTTAGGGGATGTACATTCATATTCATAGATTCCGATTGTTGTTTATTAAATCGCGTACGTGCTCGCGAAAAAGCCGCGGCCACAGCGGCGTTGTCCTTTGCTGGTTTTAACCGGAACAATTGGTAACAGGCAACTGAAAAATGACTCTACTGTATCTTCGTCTGTAAAGCATCAAGGGGTTTTCAAGGTTCCGCTAGCAGTCAGGATACAAATATACCGCAAAATGATTGTCCTGTGGTATGCACCAGCTGGTAGCGTTATTTATTATGTATTGGGACGTCGCCACCTCACAATTGCCTATTCTGTCAGTCGAGTCCTCTATAATAATACAAAAACTCGACTTACGCTCACTTGCGCCTACCTCCTCTCCAGATAATCTAGCTACATTACTCTTCCCGGTAAAACATATGCACACCAAATACGAAACCTTTTACACAACCCCGCCAACTAAACAATGATGGCAAATTTCGTCCAACCTACCGTTTACACACCCGTCAACATGAAGACCAAGGACGGTGGTCCCGGAGCTGCTGACAAAACGCACAAGAACGTTGTGGATGCAGCGGAGGAAGAAAAAACCTTTTATGCGTACGACTGTGCCAACGGGCTCCCGTCCCAGGTGCCCCCTCCAAACATGCGTTGCAGACTCACGAGAATGAAACTGTGTAAAGAAATGTTCTTTGCGCCCCTTCCACTGGCCGGTATTTGTTTGATAGTTTTTATCGTTTGGATTTATTGTCTGTACCAGTGTATATCAGTGTGAAGCCAGACGAGTCACGGAATAGAATTAATTGAATCGAGAAATGCAAGGAAAGAAAACATGATGGGATAAGCGATGGTGCTGGCCCCGGACATGCTAATTTTAAAACCAACTTTATACGTCCAATAGGATAGTGCTTTGGTACAATGAGAATAAATATAGTTTTTTGTGTAATTGACCTCTGAATAGATGAAATACACATTGTTGAATGTCATTTACACTGCTTTAATCCGCGAAATAGCTCCCTCCGAGAGATGAAAACTCCAATCTAGAGGCATTACGCCATAACTACGAATATATTATATTCTTATATCAACTATCAGCCCGCTAGAAGCTTAACGTAGCCGTTTTCTGCAGTTTTGACAATTGCTCAGCCGCATGTTTCGCGGCGTTTCAAATGTTTATGCATCTCATGGGCACAATTTATTAAATCTACTTCTAATAATGCACCATCTCGTTTTCATGTCGCCCTCCAGATATACTCATTTTATGTTTCTATGTCGTCCATACGTGTTTCCTAATATAACCGCCAACCATGTAGCCTCGAAACGTTATACCGCCGTGTTTCACAAACTTCTGGTCCATCTATTCCGCTTTAATACATTACATCACCTCAATCAGCTCATCATAAAACTCATGAAATACGTCTCTATACCAAAATACCACGCTTCTTAAACCAAAAACTCATCTTTCCAAAGCAGTCACGTGACCTTGGGATGTCAGCCACTGAGGGAATTTTCGATATTTTTAAATTGCGAAATTCATCCTGATTGGCCTGATGGTACTAAGCATATCAACGGCCAGTCATTGATGCGATTTTGGGGTTACCCTGATGGTGTAGCTGGGTATCACAATGTGCTTATACTAAATCTGACTCGTGTAATAGCGGGAATTTGTATACTGAATCACAGAGGTCGCGGGTTCAAATCCTGCTCAGGGTACCTTCTTTTTGGTAATTTTTTACACTTGCGTGAATAAACGCGTGTGAATAATTTTTTTTTATTTTCTATTTCGTCAACAATGACCCGAGGAGTATTTATTCTTATAGAAGGGTTGGACCGAGCTGGAAAATCTACACAATGCGAACGGCTTCAACAACGGCTAGCAAAAGAACGAGGGGCCACTGAGTTGATGAAGTTTCCAAACCGTGAAACGGCGATTGGAAAGATGATCAATGAGTACTTGACCAGCACCTCGACGCTTTCCGACCAAGCGATCCATCTACTATTTTCCGCCAACCGATGGGAACAAGCATCCACCATCACGAATCTACTGTCCTCTGGGGTAAATATTGTTGTAGATCGCTATGTGTATTCCGGTATCGCGTTCAGTGCCGCGAAACAAGCACCGGGGATGGACCTAGGGTGGTGCAAAACCCCGGATATTGGGCTACCTGCTCCAGATGTTACAGTGTTTTTGAATGTCAGTGAACAAGTAGCTCAGTCGAGAGGTGGGTATGGCCAAGAACGGTATGAAAAATTGGAGTTTCAACGCACGGTGAAAGAAATGTTTGGAAAGTTGAAGAACGACGATTGGAAGGTGGTATCGGCGGATCATGATAGTGATACTGTAGCGGAGGAAATTTGGAAGGCAATCCAACCAGTTTTGGACAACCCGGGGATGATCAAAAAGGTGGACTAAAAACGCAGACTAAAAACGCAGTTTTTTCTTTTTCTTGGAGTGACATTTTTTTACGGAGTACGCTTGTTTTTTGTATAAATTAATCTATTTTTTCCTTGTAGAATCAACCGAGCATCCCAGCCTACTCATTGCGGCGATGATAGCGTCTAGAGCAGACGAATGAGTCTGCGGAGAGATTGCAGTTGGCGGCCCAGTCCAGGTATCGCCAAACTCGTCATGTCTATTCCGGTTATATCTCCAAATGCTGTTTGCATTTTTAATGATATATTCACTGTACCTGTCTCTTGGGCTGGCATCATCAAGCACGGCCAAATGTCTCATAAACACGCCCTTGAACTGCGGCGAGTCGTTATCCTGCCAACAAGACGGTTCACATGGATCATGAAGAATGCCATCATCCGGCCCGCTCAAATGGCGGATCGCAGCCTGGGCGATTCTATGTGCGGATTCAATATACTCCGAGGTATCTGGAGTTGATACGTTTCTCGGCATGGCTTTATCAAATTCGACCAACGCGCCCAAGATCACTCCTTGGTTATACGACCACACCGTCTCGTTGTTGTTGGTACAAGTCTTCAAGTCTAGCCCGTCGTTGACTGTGAAATCGGAATTGATCATCCCGCTGTTCATAAACCACTTGTATTCCCGCTCCGCCCAGTGCAAATAATACGGCTGTCTAGTGTACACCACCCGGTTGGCCAGCGACGCTGCAACATGCAAAAACAATTCATTTGCAATTGCGTTTTTATAGTCAAAGTCGGAGCTCCACCAAATTCCGCCTCCGCATTCACTGCTCCACGCAGCGACCATGTGTTCAAAAATCATGGTAGCAGCGGTCAAGTACGCCTCGTTTTGGGTAATATCATAGACTTTGATCCATGCCAAAGCCCACCATCCATCGTCATCATAAAACATTCTAGTGAACCCAGTGCGGACAGCCGGAACTGGAATCACAGTTTGCAATTCCTTCAAGCCTTCCCATTCTTGTTTAGTATTCAACGCATACTCTTGAGCCTTGTAAAACGAGTTTTCAAACAATGGCACGTAATTTGTCAGTTCATGAGGCACCTCGGCCACGTAATCTGCAATTGTATTGATCATGTTTGCAGAATTCCACCAATTCAAAAACTGCGTGGTATTATCAGTCCAGAGTCCGTTTGTATGGTTATACATGGATAATAGCACCTGGACCCCAACCTCACTGGCATATACCACGTTATGACAGGGAGAAATCGGGGCTGCATTGACCACCCCATGGTAATAATTCCCGGTTGTTAATATCGTCCAAAGAATAGCAACTGGTACAATCCATGGTATTGACACCAGGGCCCCCAATTCCCCTACCTTCATGTGTAAAATCCTTGAGGTCTAAAGAGATTAGTGTGTTAGAGGAGATGCGTAAAAGTTGAAGAATCGGAAAAAAAAAACGCAACCCGAAAAAAATGGATAATCACTTGGAGAGGAGGACTATGAGAAACGAGAACCAGAGGACAGCAAAAGTTTAAAAGCGAGAAGCCAACAGACGAGATTTATTATCAAAAAGGGAAAGGGGTTTGTTAGGGTTTGGTAAAAAATCAATCTTGCCGAATGGGGCGAACAGGAAAAAAAGTTTGACCGCCGCATGAGGCAAGTACTGGGGTGTTTGGTGCGGCTCATACTCGGAATACCAGTTCTTTTCAAAGACCTTTTACTGTTTTTTTTTTTTTTTTTTTTTTTTTTTTTTTTTTTTTTTTTTTTT